>JAVQJF010037854.1:0-31173 GCA_036023855.1 Gadopsis marmoratus
CTTATTTCCTTTGGCCTTTGTACATGTTATATACGTTTGGACCTATAGAAACTTTCCAACTCATACAGAATACCAGAGCTACAGTCTGCCGAGCAGAAACATTTCCATATAAGGACCTGTATTTCCCTATGTAGCTGACCTTTTTGATCTCTTACACACGTTGCTCAACACACACACACACACACACACACACCTACACACACACACACACACACACACACACACACACACACAGAGGCTTAAACACGTGAAACTGGGTGAAGTTTCAAGATTACAGACATGAGCAAAACTGGAACTATTTGCTAATTAAAGTATATAATTACTATTACTACTATATAATTACTATAATTAATATGAATAAGTATCCAAACAAATGATTATGAATAGATGATAAACATGTGAATAACTAATTTGGTATAAGCTTACAGCTAAGTTTACTTTCACAGTTTCAAACAAACTGACTAGATTTGCTGAAAGTACAGATCAGATAACTATGGTTTTCTCGATTCAGAAAATGTCTTTTTTTTTTTCTCCTCCCAGCACATATTCTCGGTGCCTCTTGTCCCTAACCGGATCATACAAAAGCCCTCCAGCAGCCTTCTCTTGCCTGTCCCTCTTTGTAGAAAAGCTGTGTCCATATCAGTGTTGAGGTTAGGGACGCTTGGTTCAGCATAGATTCCAGTTAGGATAAGGCCCCCTGTCCACATCTGAAGCCCCTCTTGTCATTTCCCCTTGACACTTGTTATCTAACACTGCCTTGCAGTCCAACAACTCCTACTCCCAGAGCTCGCACCTCATGTGGCAGTTGAGACAGAATTCATCGCAGGTTTTATGGCAGGGTCGTCATTCATGCAAAGAATATGTTACACATTTGAACAAAACTGTGAAATACCTCCTGATGTTTCTTCTCTCAGCTGTTTCATTTTTTTAAATTGAAGATTGCGTATGCATATTTGATGCCAAGCCATGGAAAGAGGCTCTGAAGTTCCCCAAATCTGACAGCTGCTGTTGTTGTTAAACATAGGTTTTGCATTTATTGCATTCATTTATATTAATGCGAACAATATTGGACAAAGCTCACAAAGATCTTTAACTGCGACATTTTGCATGGACATCTCTGGACTAGTGAGGCGAAGTCTTTTATTTTGTACGATTCACTTATTTAATTTACTGTCCAAACAGGTTACATTGTAATATTCTTAATGCTCAGCACAAATTGCCCCTTATTTGTAAGATAAGTGGAAAGAATGGTGTACTGACTAATGAGAAGCAGAATTGAACTAAAACACTCTACCATTAGCTATAGAAACAGGTAGATTTAATGGTTTCCCTGAAGAGAAAAGGCTTTGTTTGTTGTGTGAGATTTGAGTCCAAGTCCATTTAATCTTTTGTTGCTTAAATTATAATATAAGGGCTACACCTTTTTAGTAAAGTGTCCTTCATTTCTGATTAGTTGTTCTAGTTGGACGGTAAAAAAAAAACGTGAGTTGTGTTTTAGGAAGGGAATGTTTTTTTTTTTTTGTTATTTGCAGAGTTTGGGACACAACTTTTTGATTGCATTGTAATGTTAAATATAAGAAGTTGTGAAACACCACTGCAACTGATGTACTGATGGGCAGTTGTATATGCATGATATAATTGATGAACATAACTAACTTACAAAAAAAACAGCCAATGTGTCTTAAGTTAAACATCTTGAGATATGCATATGTAAAAGGCCATGATAACATTTATTTAATCTCCAAATTTCAGTGGAAATCCAAAGGCTCATGTGGTATAAAGTATGTGTATATATCCTTTACTGTATAAAGCAGTAAATGGGCCATAACACTAAATGACACCAGAACTGTAAGACAGACCGACAGAATTCTGAAGATCCCTGTGGGGGAGAACGAGATTGAAGGCTTCAAGAAGACATGTGACCTACTTGGCTTAACCTGCCTTTGTTCAAGTTTGGTGTTGGAGCCAGCTGTGCTACGTCTGCTGCTGTTAACTGGAATCATGGGATGTAGGGCAGACGGACGCAGAGGAGACAGTCTGCATATATGCATGTGCTTCTCCATCTCGCCTGTGTAGGCGAAGATGGCAGCTTTAAGTGCTGTGAGTCTGTGTGCAACCCGGCCACCCGGGAACACACTGACCATATGCACAGTGATGTTGGCAGACGCACAGTGTTAACAGCAGGAGAAAGGCCATTCAACTCTGCTCACTTGTTCTGACTTGGCTTCCCTAGTCTGACAGCACCTGGAAGACAGTAAGCACACTACACATATCAAACATGTAGTGTACACTAATGAGAATACATGGTATTATAAGAACTCTCACTTCCTCCACTGGAATGTGTTTCATCACATGGGATTTGATTAAAGTTGAACTCCTGTACATTTCCCTTTTGACTTATAGAGTCAATTAAAACCACACAAAGACAGCTCCCTCTTGAGTGTTTTTAATATCAGACATACACTAGTATTTGCCCATATGAAAGCTTGATGGGTGAAAAATAAATCCAGTCCTCCAAAGCATCCAAAACCCATAAATTCCTTCCTTCATCAATGTGAACACAGTACATTTAAATGCCCATACGGCTAGGAAAATAGAGCCTTTAGGGACTTATATCAGAAATGCACTGTAAGCTAAGAGCATTATGTTATTTCAGTCGTCTTTAAATTGCTTTTGTATACTGAAAATATTCATCAATTCTACGTCAGGAATTGTTTCTTGCTGCCCCTGAGTCTCCCTCCAATCACTGGCCGGGTGTTTTACAGTAATACTGTGTTCCTTATCTGTCATGACTTTTCAAGACACTGGAAGTGGTACTGTAAATGAGCCTGGTTTCTTCTCTCCAGCAAGACAAAGCTTACTGCTTTAATTGGAGCTCCATTTATGAGGAATAAAGCAACTGGCATTCACTGTGCCTTTATTTATTGCAGGCAAACGTATGTGGATTTTATTTTACAAAGAGGGTAATTTTCCTTCCTCTGGCCGTCACTTCTAAATAATATTTTAAATGAGGGGGTTGACACCGCAGTAAAGCAAGATGACAGAATGGCTGGCTTAAAAAGCCGTTTGAAACAAGAACAGTGGCAGTAAGCAAAACCAGAAAGCAAGTTTGATGAAAGCTGAAAACCAACGAAACCAATGTGTGGTCAAACTCTGAAAAGGTCTAAATTATGATAGACTTTTATTTATTCTGAAAGCACATTGGTGTTGCTGTTTATGTTTATGCGCGATTGAAGCACTAGTAGGATAGTTTTGGGAAATTTTTCTGTTCCTCACCAAACCGTAGCTGTTGTTTGTGTACATGGATGTGGTCAGATTTTAAAAGGTGTCAATTTCTTAGATTAAGGATCTCATGAGGTCAGATTATCATCCATTTTAAAGATGCTCTAAAATTTTTTTTTACATCAACAATGGATGAAAATGCCATTTTGTCCATGTCCTCTAGAACGGCACATAGAAGCATTTTCTGATCTGATCATCCGCAGGACGACATAAGCCGTCTCATTTCTCAACGGTGATTTCAAAGGTACATGATGTGACGAGTCTATGGTTAAGGTCTGGTTAGGTTTAGGTACAAAAATGTTTGGGTTAAAATTACTATTTTGTTGAGGTTAGGGGACCTTTGCCAGGAAACAATGGAAAATAAGATTAATCACAGTTTTAGGTTTGTTTGGGGGGAGAAAACTGTGGAAACAATCAAATACACATAACAGGACAGCACGGAGTTATTTCATACAGTCAAATGTAGCATGATAAGGAGTCTACTGATGAATAATTTACTTATTCATCATCATTTTTCCTTCTTTGAGAAAGAGGGCTCTGTAATTTAGGAAGAAATTGGAACAAAGAAATTAGTTAGAATAGATAGAATAGATCAATGGTGGGTGGAGTAAAGTTTTGAATCGTTGACATTGGACATTGGACCTTTTACAGAAGACTACAAAGCAAGAAGACACCCTAATATCACCGTCTGTCTAAGATCGCTCTTTTCCTCTGCTCTTCTCTTTTTCCTCCTGCTGCCTCGTCCTGGGTGCCCCTGGTCCTTTCGTCTGGAGACCTGCGCTTAGCTCTGCCCTTTAGAGCCTATACGGAGGCCCAGAAGATTGTCCTTCTGCGGCATCCAAGCCGCACAGAAAGTGCAGAAGGCCCTCTGCCTCATCCAGCCAACTTTGAAATCAAGAACCGTCTGAAAGAAGACTGTTCCACCTCTGTGTCCTATCACAACAAAAGTTAGAACTGAAGAAACTCTGAATCCTGCACAGCCCAGCCAAGTGGGCCTGTGTGACGAAAGTTGACATTCCTCTGCCTGCTGACGGAGAGAGAAACCTCAGATTCAAGCCGAAGCGTTACGTGGGATTTAAGTCATCCACAATGTCAGACTCGAGTCTCTACTTCAATTTGCATCCACCTGTATTAAGGCCCATGTAATTGGTGCTGTTGTGTGAGACTACTACCGCTACACCAGCAACGCTGTGAAATAAAATAACAACGCAAGGAAAGCAAATCAAGGCACGCTGGAGGAGGAAAATATAATATTCAGTAAGAGAAACATTCTTTCTTACTGAATTTCATGTTTATATACAGCAGTCAGTGGGCTGTACTCAGCCATCAGAGGCATTTATTTACTTAACCCCCTCATTTGACCTGTTCAGCCACCCTACACAACATAATAGATGCAATTGCTACTGTTATAACCAATTTTTCTTAGCGCTAACATCAGCTCAGCTTATTAGTATACTAGGACATCATCTATTATCTTCTATTAGAACATCATTTCCCACCTGCCTTGTAATCTTTTTGTTTGCTCTTGACAAACTCCAGCACGTCTTTGTCAATGACCTCGTGAAATGTCAGAGCAAATATGTGCTTTATAATAATATATGTGCATAACATCAACACACTGAGGCATCGCCAGTGAAGTAACACACCCGGGAAACATAAAACCAAAAGAACAAAAACAGAAATAGTTTTGCTTTCGTTTGTTTGTTTTTGGACAACTGGGTATACTTTGAAGACTTAAGTATAACTTTTGACTTTCTGTAAAAATTTGCTACAAAGAGAAAATTGGTCACATTGATGGGGTCTTCCATGAAATGAAAAGCACCAGGCAAACCTCCCGTATCTGCTGTGCTGCAGATAAGGTCTTAGCCATCAGTGTGCTAGAAGATGCCTGTGGTAGTTTGATTGTTGAGATGGACCGGGCGTGGCTGTGATTTCAAACGAGTGGGAGACTGGCTGAGACACTCTAACCCCGGCACCCCAAATAACACAGCGGTGTTATCTGCCAGAGGAAGCAAGCAAACAAATCAAAGTTCTGTCTCTGGAGGCGGTCTGCTCACATGCATGCCTACAATGTGGGCCTTGAATGCACACAAACACATTCATTGAATTACTCAATAACTGCACATGAATACTCTATAGTCTGTCTCATGATGAAAGAGCAATTAGGCATCTCTGTCACTGGCTTTGAACTAAACGCAGCACGGACTTTAAAGCAGCGATGCCGTCATGAACACTTACTTACAGTCAAGACAAACCAACACTTACCAACCATGTGTTGGTTTGTCTGACCTGACTGTCGGACTTCAGGGAGAATCAGTGGGCTCCCTGCCCACCTGAATTTCAGAACCTTGCCTCCCTCCTTTTTGTCATCTCTTTCAGCTCCTCATTTACACCACAACCTTCCTGCTCCTATTAGTGGTGTAGCCATGTGTAACGTCGGTTGGGAAATATTCCCAAGCCTGGGCCTGGGTCCAGAACCAACATGCGTTTCTCACATGAATGGGGTTTCGTGTGTGTGTGTGTGTGTGTGTGTGTGTCTTTTACTTGCTTGATGATATTCTCCTGTTGCATGCAATCCCTGGTAATAATGTTGTGGGAATTTAAACGTGTTGCTCCGACAAACCCTCCCCCATCTCACCCTACGTCAGTCCGTCTATCCAAAATGAGTGTCCAGTTTGTCGCAAATCTTGTTGACATCAGACTGCAGGCAAGCTTGACATGTGCATACATATTAATGAAGCCACAAAGTAATTTATTCACGAGCCGATTTACATTGCAGAGCAGAGAGAGGTCCTAAATCAAAGGGATTTCAAAACACTTTACAAGATTTGCAAATGCGATGAGACAAGCTCTTTATTTCTCTAGCAAGTTGTAGCTTTTGGCCCTAAACTTCATTTAATCCCTCATTAGGCAAATATGACAGTGGCTCCTTCTACACTAATGCAATTTGCTTAACACGTCTCCAAAAAATTGAACATTGTATGTTTGCATGCGAGAGCGTGCATTAAATATATATCCGAAACACAGCAACACATTCATAATCATGTCAGCACACACGCAGACACACAAACAATATGCAGCTCCCCATATTAATCTTTTTCTTGGCCGGGACTCACTAAAACGTTATCTACTTGTCTGGTTGTCTCTAGTCTCGAGGGAGGAATGTGCATGTGCCTGGAGAAGAGTAGGTAGGACAGACAGAGGATTTGTATGCAACGAGAGGCACCTTTTAGGAGGAGTGTGTCTGGTCTGTCTGACGCTCAGTGATTCTCGGCGGGTAGTGAGCAGAGGCTCGCTCAGCTGGAGGAAAAGACTTATGAGCTTTATTGATCACAGGCTTGTATAGAGAGGAGAGTCTCCCTCTGCCTTAAACTGAGCTTTTATTGACATTAAGACTGTAACAGGTGAGGTAACCAAAGTCTTCACCAGTATGACAGGGTAAATTAAAAAAAGATAAGCTCGGTGAGGAGTTTCTCTCGATATTTAAAAAAAAAACAAAACTATAACGTGCTGTGTGGACACATTTAACCCCGGCTGCTCCAAATCCACCAAAGGCAGATTATGGCATCAATACCAGCAGATGTCAGGGTTGATAGATGATCATTTCACTTCCACATCGCTGGGGAAAAAAAAAAAGCACGCATGCTCTGCTGCACACAACATGACACAGCATTAACTTGAGGCAAAGTTAAGTGAATTGTGTGGAACTGAACATGGGACAGAAATTGGAAGGTTTTTATAAACTGAGCTGTGAATCGGGAGGTTGACAAAGCCATCGGGGAGAGGACTGAACTCTGGGGCCAGTAGGTGATGACTGTGATTTTTTTTATTTATTTTTTGGTTTCATTCTTTTTTCTTTTTTCATTAGATGTCTGCAAATGCTGTGACCCAGAAAACAGATGTGTGTGATTGGTTGGACAAGGTTTGAAGTCATGGAGGTGACTGTAGCGGCTGTTTTCGCCCGAGAAGCTGCTCCAGAAAAGCACAGCGTTTCCACTCCTTTGCCAACATCCTGTCTGAGTGTGCTCCAGGTGATTTGTACAGCCTGTGGCTTGCCTAGCTGCATGTCATCAACTCTGCGACAAAGTTCAATAAGCCAAACTCCCCACACCATTTACCTGTCTAGCGGAGCTTCACCAGACAACAGTTACTGCCCCTGCTGGCCGCTGCTGCTGGGAGACTAATCTCGCTGTTCCTGTTAAAAAGAGACTCAACACACAGCAGGTGCATGAGTGAGCACAGAAGTTAATGCCAGCGCTCTAATTTGAAGAACCTCAGTTATCTTATCTTCTTTGGGAGCCCGCTGCTGAGGGCTGGGGGAAGTAGACTGGGGCTGAATGGTTCAAGCACCAGGCCACAGTTGTTGGCAGTTTACAGCAGCACTCAGCACATGGTGTCCGACCCCCTGTTGTACCCACACATGGAGATCTGTTTGTTTTCATTAAGCTGTGGAGATATGTTGGCGCAAATGTGTGTGAGCAAGGAATCCGCAACAGGTAGATTTCTTTACTTAATGTCTCGGATGATGACGCCTAGGCTGGGCTCTGAGGGGATTAATCATTTAAAAAAAAAAGATATGTCCCTGTTTATCAAGTCTGAGGCATTTTCCTGAATGCACGTATCCAAGGAAACTGTAAAATACCACGTCGTAGATCTAAATTTGTACAATCAGCTTTCTCCATAAAGGTCTGTCAACTCTGGAACCTATTAACTGAAATCAAATTAATGAATTAATTCCAGATAGAAAATCTTTTGCAACAAAGGTTAAGCGCTACCTAAAAGCAAACCGGAGCTGTACACATCATTAGCCAATTGTCCTCTTGTGCGGTGTGTGCTGCTGTATGCCTACTATACTGTATTTCCATAGCGTATTGTGGTTTTATGATACTGAAAGCTGTATATTTGAATCACACTGTACATGTAAAAGCACCAACTAGGGGCACGAGTTGAAAATTGGCAATATCTATAAACTCTCTGTGCAGCACATCAGTTTCATGCTCTGTACTGGGACTGTGTTAAATAGCAACATCCCTATCAAATAAAAAAAAAAAAAGGGTGTTTACATTATTGCAATCTTCAGATACTCTACTAGTTATAGCTGCTTAGTTTGTTTAGATCAGCTAAGTTATAATTTAGTTAAATGCATACTGCACTTAGTCTCGTACGTTCTGTTTAAAGACGGCATAAAATACTGACGAAGAGAGGGATTGATGACTTCCAACCGCATATTGGATGATTTGATGATAGATTTATACGTGGCGGTCAGGCTGTCCTGACATGACGGCTTCATGTTGCCAGATGCCTTGCGCGCGAGAGAAGCGTGCGTTTGTGACAGCAACGTTGACGTCCCTCCCCAAGGCCATCGCTGTTCTTTGGCACACCTAAGAGACTGTGCTGTTTGAGGATGAAGCTTCGGCGTTGTGGCGCAACAGGGCCGACGCCAAGCTGACACAGTGACCAGGGGCAAAACATTGGAACAGGTCACCTCCGCTTCCAGCCTGCGTGCCCCTTTCCAAAATATGGTCACGGGTGGCTACACTCTGGAACGTTTCATTGTTCAGCTACATGAATCTTACCTCTCACATCCTCTGGTTTGTCTTTGCTTTGTTTCTTGCCCTTGCTAAGCTAGTTAGCGCGCAGACACTCCTCGTCAGTGTTCCCATGGCACTGCATGAGCATCGATCTGTCAGGATATGTGTATTTAAATAAAGCCTGAATAAATAAGGGGTGGGGAAGTACTATTTGTATCTTTCGGCCATGTGACTTTGCCTTTACTTTGACATGTCTGCCAATGGCACTGTCTGCAACCAAGAGCCGTCCACCTCTCATCATGGAGCAAGTGGACAGAAATGCGTCGGCTATTATTGGACCAATGTTGGGACACATGGTGGAAAAAAAGCAACCTGCCCTTTTTAATAAAGAGTTTTTTGTTAATGAATAACATAATGGTAAATTTACCGATTGTACAATCTCGGACCATTCTTAAAATAAAGTTCAAAGGAGGTGGATCTACTCTTTGACTCCGGCGGGTTGTACGGCTTATATCCAAACGCCATTCTTTTACTTTTCCTTACAACGTTGGCTCTTCTCTTTGTCGGCCGATTTTAAGCAATTATTTGTCTATGTGATTGTTGTAATACATTTTGAAATGAATCAAACTTTGATATTTAATAGGACTACATTTAGGAGCAGATTTGAACACCACTTGTCATATTTCTCATGTTTTCAGTGTGTTCATTTGCGATTCAAACTGCGATAGCAGACTAATTGTGTTGGTAAGGAATATAGAATAGAGGGTTCATTTGCATCTGTGATACACAATGTGCCTGTTTTTACTTCTTACACCTTGCGAGTGTGTATTTGTTGCGTATCTTTGTTTTAAACAAGGACAGCAGTTAGCTGAGGAGCAACACCTTTTCTCTCATTAGACTTACAAAACAGGATAATGATTCCCCTGAGAATCTGTCTCCATCACTCTGCTTGCCCTGTCACTCTCTGCACCACCATCACCATGGTGATCAAAGCCAGATGTGCTCACTTCTGTTGCCGCCAACACAGCACAACTGTACTGTACTTTTCACAGTTGTCACTCTGCTCAGTGCCATAGCCCCGAGGAAGTCTTCTACGTACTGCATCAACATTAGACAAACGTAAAAACACACTGTAACTGAAAAAAGGAATTCAAATGCGCTAAATCTGACTGATGAAAGTCAGCCATAATTGTTTTGTTTTTTTGTACGGCTGCAGTCCCAATCACGTTTCCTTTTTTTTTAGAACATCTGACACCTAAAATAAAGGAGTACCAACTTTAGCTGCAGAATTGTTTAGTTTGAACAGAATTTTCTAAATATATTATTTCTCTAACTTTCTCTGTCATTTCTAAATGTTCCCCTCCTTTGATATTTCAACATGTAACTTGTTATCACAATTCTACACTAACATGACGCGTTTTTCATCCCATCTACAGTATCAGCGCCTCTAGTTGTTTAACTTCTCTCCTATTTGTGGTCCCTTTTTGAGCTCACGCTGGGTTGAAGTTTTTTCTCCACTCCTGCACTCCTGCAAGCCAAACTTATTAAACTATCAAGATACCAACCAATAAAGATCAGCTGCCGCTGACAAAAACAGCAGCGAACCAAACCATACTAATTTGTTGTGACTGCAGTGAATGAACATGCAGAAAGTTCAGACAGCAGGATACCACTCAGCTGTTTGAAGAGGGAATAAATCAGCGCATTGTGACAGATAGCGAGATGTTCAATATCTGTTGTGATATTTTGCATGATTGCCAAATATGTGCTATTTGTTTGAAAAGCGACGAGGGAAGAGTGTTTCACACTTTTAACAACAAAAACATCAACAAACGTCTCTGCAAGACAGAACAACAAAGACAAAGAACTGAAAGAGGGCAAAAATGCACACTGGTGTAATGCAGCAGTGATCAAAGAAATACAGGCAAAGACGCACAAAAACACACCTGCAGTGACAGATGGAGGCAGCCCCAGTAAAGAAGAGAGGGGGCAACACAGCGCTGAGAGAAACTGGTAGACAGGGATGAGGGGAGAAAAATAAAGAAGGTGGGATTCTTCCCACCTTCTTTATTATTCTTCCCTCAAAGTAAGTGTTCAACCACAAACACCGTATAAGCACTTTGCACAGACATGAACATTTAGCCTAAGACCAGTCTGGCTTGATCTATAAACAGGAAAGAATAACGAGAGTCTGACTTGTCCCTGGGTGACGCTATTAGGGTGTTGGTTTACCACCAGAACTGTCTCCTCTTGGATCAGAGCCCAACAACAAGGTGACTCTGCTCTGGCTGTACAATGATTAGTCAGGTTCTGCCACACAGTGATGCTCTGTGGTGCAGCCTCACAGCTCTGAACAGAAAAACAGCCGCTGTTTGGTTACGTGAGAGACCGAAACGAGAAAGAACATGCTAAAGACACAAACTCAGTCTCTCTCGGCACAGAGGTGGAGGGCAAAGGTTTTGGGAACAGCTCTCTGACAATGAGGAGGTGATTAGGCAGGAGCATGGAAGAATGAGGGGCATGTGGCAGACCAGGCAAACAATGGAGATTCCAGGAAGCACGTAACTGGCAAATGATAGGTTTTCCGTCGTCCATCTCCTGCACAGCTCCCTGAAACTGCGACTAACACCATTAGCAGTAAAATCACAAAAGGATTCTGCCAAACATGAAAATAGAAAATGATTTTCACACCATAAAATGCCACAGTGTGATGTGTACAGGCAGTTATAAATACAGCAGAGTGCCCACTCTTTGACTCTTGGGGGGGGGGGGGGGGGGTAAGAAAAAGTGACAAATCTGTTGATCTGCTTCGTAACTTCCCCCCTCCTCTACAAATCCTCAGACACATTTTTAACTTCATCTCCAATCAAAAAAGCCCAGATTGCAATCTGCTACACAATATGGTTTGCTCCACTTTATTAGCCCCATAGATAAACCTCATGGCTGGAACACAGGCTTGTGAGTAATGAAGGCTCCCTCAGCATAACAAGATCCTTCCCTCCTTATGCTCGCCTTCTCCTCTCCATTTGTAGTGTGTCTGCGAGTGGAGCTGGTCATTTTCCTGCTTTCCTTTTCAAAAAGGAGCAGGGCCCCGCTCAGACAAAATGCAATCTATCATTCGTTAGTTCTTGAAAGCATGCAGGCAATTAAAGAGACTGTATTGTCAATAATGTGTGCGGCTCCAGGTTCCTACTCGATGTGGATGAAATGTATTCCAGCTTTTCAAATCAGGTTAACAGTTAGACAGTGAGTGTTACTACCTGCATCACACACACAGCCCCTTATGTAGCAAGGTTTATTTCAACGATAGTACGGTGCACATTTCTGCAAAAATGTGAGAGAGACTAAAAGGGGTGAATTCAGAAAAAAATATTTGGTGGCACCTGTGTTTTTGAACCTCAATCACTTGTAAATCAGAAGCATGTTTAAAGCACATTAATCATATTGCATTAACATCATGGCATGTCCTCAGAAATGCCACCCACACACATAATCACCTAGATCAAAATAACATTCGGGGAAACTGGAAAAACAACTTCAGCAGCACAGATATTGAGATCATTCTAAGTAGTATTGGAAAGAAAAAGGGGGGGGGGGGGGACAAACACTGAAGCAGAATTGAAGACCTTTTAAAAAAAGAAAAGAAAAAAAAAAGCGGCTTGATTTTAGACTGTCCAGTGAAAAATGCACTGCAGCTGAATCACTGGAGGAGCAACAACAACTGCGTTGCTCTCCCAAACCGCTGAGGTGTTTGTCTTCGGCTCTGCTCCAAATAGGGACAGTTGTGTTGCTCCCACTGCTGGAGATCTTCACCAGCTGACAGGCTACAGCGAGCGGACCGTGTCAGATTATGGGTTAACCGGTTGACAGATCTCTCTCCATCTCTGTAACTCTGTCTATATCCGGATTATATTGGACATTTTGGACATTATCTACTGCATATTAATGTACAAATGATTTATGTTTTAAAGGTGGCATATGTTCAGCGCAGTGCCTTTTAATGTCTTGTTTAATACAACTGAGTGATAAAAGCTCAAACATGCTCTTCACAAGCTTTGACTCAGGTGTGATGTTTAGACAATTTAACAATGCAGATGTACAGAAACTATGATAAATCTGGATTTTTATGTGTATGCGACTACGTAGGGTTTTATGAGTAAATCCATTCATGAATCTGAGTAACAGCTTCTACAAGGACAGCGCACACTATGCTGTACACTATGTTGTTCAACTAAGGTGCTACTTTTTAGAAAAGCACTATTATCAAATTTCAGATCTAAATTAAAAAAAAAAGGTAGAACATATACAAAAGGTTGTCCACAGGCCTTAACTTTTAAAATGGTTCCAGCAATGACTTGCTGCTCGTCATTGATAGAGACCACTGATGTGCATATCAATAAAAAAAGAGACACTTATACTCTTTCTTTAGCACAGCACTCCCTTTTTTGAACACAGGCATACATTTTCACACATTTGTTGGTCCGTATGGCTGCGATTACAATTATTGGGGCTGCGCAGGGTACGTCAGTGCAGAACACTCATGGGTCGGTGAGGAAATCCAGTTGAGGAACAGTGCAGGGGTTAACAAAATCATCACTTGGGTGAATTTGGGCAGATGATCTGTGTTGGACCTGTGTTGATTGTCTCATATTGTTTCCAGTTTTTAGCCCTTTCACAGCCGGAAAGTGATGCAGTTAGGTTATATGCTTGTAATTGTGGTAAAGATATTTTAGGAATTAAAGTCATAAGTTGTGCTTGATGAAGGATTATTGTTATGGAATTTTCTGACACATGAACATATAAACAGAATAAGACAAGAGATTGATTGAAGAACCAGCGCCTCTATCTAGTCAGCCAGAACATTCTGGCTCAGATTTATTGTGACTACCGTAAGGAACAGAATAGCAAGGTCGTGAAGGAAGGCTGAGGAGCTCAAACCTTGTGTGGGAATTGAGCCAGTTTGAGCCCGTGGCTACTTGCAGGTTAAAGGTCATATCTAGGAGGAAGGCCTCCTTATGGGGACGGTCATAGGTCAAAACAAATGGAACAACAACAAATCCGCAAACACACAAAAATGGCAGCCACACAAGCATTGACGTGTATTAATTTCAGTCATAAGTCATTTAAATTTTGCTTAATTTTATTGTAAATGTGTCTATAATGAATAAAGATACAACAAATATGCTTAAAATGTGAGCCATTTCAGTGAAAATGTAGGAGAAAAAATAACTTGTAACTTCTTTCTTTAGTTCCACATTCTAGACCATACAGTTACTGTTCTTGCAGACGCTCACTGTGAATAAATGTTCTCACCAGCGATGACACTGAGACAAAACAGTCCAGTACAACCAAAATCAGCTTGTCAAATGACATGTGATTACCGTTATAACCTGTGAAAGTACATTAATGTATTGATCCCTTCTCTGTGTGTGTGTGTGTATATATATATATATTTTTTCATGAATGAATGAATGAATGAATGAATGAATGAATATTTTCATAGTTTATGGAATGCAGATTACATATTTGTAGAAAATACAAGACACCCCATTTCCCCACAAAGAATGACAAAGGACCCACAGACGAAAAAAAGAAAATAATTAAAAACACCAAAAGTAATACATGCAGACATGAGCTCAGAATCTTTTAATTTTACATGACTAATAACATGCATTATGGAAATAACTGTGTAATAAAACCTAAAATACAGGTTGGACAAGATAGTATGATAATGGTGTAAAATAAAAGCTACCTCGCAGACAAGTCTAAGAAATGCCAAGGTGAAAGTCAATGTAATTTCTATTTAATATTGCATACTTCAAAGAAAAGTGCTTTGCAACATTGCATCTTTTACGTTCAGAGAAAGAGCTATGTTATAGTCCCATTGTTAGGAATATATGAATGATAGCCAAACACTTTTGGCAGTGCACTTTACAAGGTCAGGTAGAGACGCCGCTGAATCTATTTGGCTGTTTCTTCGCTTTTGAAATGATGTATGACACTAATACGTTTAAATGTTTCCATTATGTCACAACTTTTGTACATCGGTCTCTATTTCATGAAGAATTTTCATTTACAAAAGGATCTTTATGTCTGTACCATCAAGCGTTACAGCATGGTACCCAACTAAGATGTTTTGAACAAATTTATTTTTTACAAAGCTTCAAAGTATTTTCTTTTTTAAGGTTAATACTTATAACTGAATTGCCCTTTTAGGTGACATTCAGAGCGGGTTAAGATGTGAAAATGAACCTCACAAGGCCCTGAGTTTGGCCAGGAGAGCCTCTACATCGGACTCTCCATTGGTGCCACAGCTGTTCACCGCAGCACCAGCAGAGGACGGCTGGAAGGCCGGATGCTCTACTTGAACCTCCATCTCTCTCTCAGACAGTTTAACGGTCTCTCTCTCCACCACCCTCTCTCTGTCCAGCCAGTAGCTGTGACTCGGGGCTTTCCTGTACCTGCGGCCTGAATCCGAACAAGCTGCAGCCTTGGCCCGGGCTGCAGATGGATGGCCTTCAGACTCGTTATGGGCCTCCTTGGCAGGGGGAGCTTTCACCACCGCTGAACCCGCATTTATATTCTGCCGAGAGCGAGACCTTTGCAAAGGTGCCTTGTTGTTTTCTGTGAGCGAAAAAAACAATAAGACAAAGTGAGTGAGCACAACTGTGAGAATGAGGGAGCAGAGTGAGAAGAGGTTGATGCCCAACTGACTGGTTAAATGAGTGGAAGCGGTTAATCAGACTACAGCTGGAATTGCACGCAAAGAGAAAGAGAAGGGTTAAAAAAGGAAAGCACGTGAACAGAAAATGCAGTCATTAACAGAAATCATCAGGAAGCAACAAGAAGCATTTTATAAGCATGTGCACATGCACAACAAAGCAAAGGTACATATATACACACGAGCTCACTGTGTGTATCATTCACCCAGACTAACAGTGGTGTGTGTTTGTACACACTGATGAGGACACATTTTCTGCAGCAGACTCTGGCATGCAGCAACCTCACTATGATGAGATGGATATGGCTGATCAACCGCAACAGAAACTCAATAACATTGTGCGTCACCCTTTTTCAATCTCCCAGTCTCTTTCCCTTTTCTCTTACATGACACCCTCCCACCCAGCTCCCCTGATTCCACCATTATCATCCATTCTGCTTCCTCCGCTCTTCATCTTTCTTATTTCTCTTAACCCCCCCCCGCCCTCCCTTCAGCCTCCCGCCCTCCCCTCTGGCTTCTGACTTAAAACACACACACACACGCACCCAGACAGAGGGAACGTAGATCTGATCTGGGCTGTCGTTCTGTTCCACTGTCTGAGTAGATCTTAGACTTCATCATCAGTATGTGTGCGCTGGAAGGAGAGGGTAAATCCATATTCATATGACCTTGAGTGTGAGGCTGAGAGGAGTGGCGCGAGGAAAGACACCACCGCATTTAAAGTTTCCTGAGCATTAAATGTCTGGCAAACAGGAGTCAAACACAGCAGAGCAGAACACAGCGACCCGCTCTGTCAGCCAATCGGTAATGAGTTTGGAGCGTGGCCAGTCAGTCATGACAGTGTGTTTTATGGGCCACGCTGACGAATGACAAGGAACGTCCCTGAACACAACCTCTGACAAATAAATAAGTATAAAGGGAGGAAACGGAGCAGACAGGAAGGAACCGACTGCAAAATTAAGCAAAGAAAGCCAGCGATCACACACACACACGCACACACACGCAAACTCACACAAAAACTAGTTAAACAAGAGGCCGTGGGGGATTTTCAAAGGATAAAATGAGTAAAAAAAATTTGTTGCCTTGCTGCTGTGACTGAACATTTACCACAGCTGAAAATCCAAGTCTCCCCTCATTATCTCACCCTTTTTGCTCTCTTCCTGTTGTTGCAGTCTCAATTGTAAAAGATGACAATTATTCCCCCGCTGTCGATCCTCTTGCACCACACTCCCTTATCCTGTCCCGCACTCCTCCCTCTAAAAACCTGTCATCTACCCCCAATTCCTGTTTCTTTCTGCTCGACAAATACCACACTCACAGATTCAGAGCTAATGTTGAGGAAATTATCAACTGTGGTATCAGTAATTTGCATTTTAATATCTTGTTAACACTTCTGTTAAAATTTTAAACTGATGCCATTTCTGTCTTCTTGGTGTGAATGAAAGAAAACATGCAAGAGGGTATTCTCAGACATCAGTTTTTGACAAAAATCAAAGATGCACTTTTTTTAAAGCATTTATTAGCATAAATTACCATTCACCAGTTTTCTGTTCTGCACAACCCCTTAATGATTACATATGATCAAAACACAGTACTGTATGGATACAGCAAAAAAAAAAAAAAAAAAGATTAAAACCACACTTCAATAAGGCCTCTTATCTAAAAGTGTATTTCTTTTCTTCCTAACAGGGACCCGGCCTTTAGTGGTGAACATGATCAAAGTGCTTGCCAGTCCAGTTTCTTCTTCTGCCCGCCTGTGACACCTAGCTGCACCTTCCTTTGAAGCCTCGCTAGCTTCTCAACGTATGCCTTCATCTAAGCTGTACAACACGTCAGAGATGTAAAACACGTGTCATCTCACAGGGTAGGCTCCTGTTAACCAACAACTCACACTAGTTTTATGGGAGAATGACTCAAGTTGAATTTGAAGACAAAACCATGCATTTCTGAACGCTTGCTGTGATGATGGGACAATTTGCAGCAATTTCATACAGATTTAGAAGCGTGATACGCAAGCCGATATAAAAATCATAGGCACACTTATAGTCAGTATATTCCAATTCCGCTTAAACTTGATTTTCCAATTGTAAATGAATGAACATGCAACTTTATATCTTCATAAAAAAATCTAACTTTTTATTTCAAGTACCAAGAACACAAAGTCCCCTATAAATGATAGCAACTGCCACACTATCAATAGTTAAAATTACTAAAAGTAGATTGTCAGACTCAAACTGTTGAAAAAAGGATTAAAATCGACGTAGCAGAACCATTGTCAAAAGCTGGCACCTACATTACCCACAATTCTACTCGATCTGGTTGGAGATTTGTGTGTGTCATTGCTACTTGCAGCCAATGTAGTCCAACGTAATGTTTTTCCAACTTTTAACTGCCCAAGACCTTGGTGGAGTGCACCTTTAACAGTAAGCAGTGAGAAAAGGAGCAACATTTTGAACAGTCCCCAAAAAGGATGCGTTTTTCACTTAAATGTTGGCAACTGGGTATTGTTACCTCGATTTCAGGGTCATTGTCATCCATCTAAATCTAGACCATTGAGCAACACTAAATGGGGGCATGTCCTTGTAAATAAAATAGCTTATTGCTTCAGTTATTGCCTTTGACCAGGAGGAGTTAGGGGCAAGGAGCGTTAGTTGGTATCGCTAGCTTTGTTGTTAGCTTGCCTCAGGTTGACTGCTCCTGCAGGCAATGTTTCCGACAGTGCTTTATTGTTCTTGTAGCATGCTGTTTTCTTTAAAGAGTAAGTTGGTGATGCCACTGTTAAATATTTTAAAAGGTGCTGTTGCATTTCTTTTGTCAAGATTTCTGGCAGTGTAGCACACAGTGGATTCTGCCATTTTTAACCCCACCACTGATTGAACTGAATACATTTTTCGGTTTGGGTTTGGATCTGTGCATTAATGTAGCAACGCACTCCTGTATTGATTTTACGATACGTAGCAGTTAATCATTACACCTCGATGTGATGTGAGCAGTTAATTGGAAAACCTTCCCTGTCCAATATTAGAAAAGAGTGTGGTATAAAGGTATTCTTTTATCCCATCTGCAAATATCAGCAGAAAGGAGTTCAAATTTCCTCTTGTAAGATCATTTGCTCCATTTATATTTGCTGCTTCGACTGATGCAGATGAGCTTTTACTCATCTCCCTCCCCCCTCCCCTCTTCACCACTCCTGAAGTTTTTGAGAAGTTAGTAGGCAGGCTGAGGCAAGGAGCCTTTGCAGAGCGACAGAAAGTGAAGTCTGGACTGCAGCAGTGCTTGCCTGTCTTTTTCTTTCCCTGACTGAGAAAGCTACACTGCCTGCCACCATTGTGGTGACAATGAACTCATCTACATGAAGGGCTGTTAAGAGATTGGGAGAAAAACAGTCAACACATGAGAAAGCCTAGAGATTGGTATTTTCCACTGTCTGTAAAACATGAACACAATGCGATTCTGCTAAATTACCAGTCTATCACAGTCCTCAGTCTGTCACTGTCCTTTACTTTGCTGGAAGGCAGAATGGAAAAGAAAACCAGTTGAAAAACCATGATAAAAGAGCTGACAGACTGAGCGTGTTGTGTCTCTTCTTGCTCTCAGCTTTACAGAAAAAAAAGAAATATGTGTCTTTAAACTGTAAATCTCACAGCCCCACAGCCTTGTAACTAGCTGTTGACACTGGTTCTGTTGCAGCTTAAAACAAGGACAATCTCAAACAAAACAGACTAATCACTGCTCTGAGAAGTTTGAGAATATCATCAGAAACCATAGGGGTTTATTAAATGTCTGATAGGGTGGCATTTAGTAGAAATGTAAAAGGCCCTGTCCATTAGAAAAAACGGAGTGTTTCTTTTTTTCTATCTGCAAAAGCTGCAGAGAGGAATTCACATTTCCCTCTTGTCAGATCATTTGGTCCATTTGCATTTGCCACTTCAAATACAGATGCAGATGAGCCTTTCCTCTCATCTCTCGCCCCCTCCCCTTCTCTCCACTCTTATGAAGTTTGCAGCATTTGATCACTTTAAGAAGAGAGTAGTCATGCAGACTCACAAAAATATAGACAGTGAAGTGACTTTAGCTCTCTGCGGAGTGACTGACACAAGTTGAAGTTAGCAAGATCAAACACACACACTTCTACACCCGCCATAAATCACAACACAGCTAACTGGCTTGGCAGTTTGCTGCATGTTCTGTCTAATGATAACTATTTGCCCTATTTTTTATTTTTTTTTACATCTACAAATAGGAACACCTGGGATCAGGCCAAATGTATGGATCAGCCATTAGTGCCAAGCATGATTGCTTTAAGAGTGTGTGGGGCTGCCACTAATATTGTCATTATCAATAAATCGGACAATTATTTTCTCAGTTTTATCACTTTGTCTAAACACAGTCAGAACACAGTGAAAATTCAGATAACACCCCAGAACCCAAGGGAGCCTCTTCAGATTTCCCATTTTACCCAACCAACAGCAGAAAACTCCCACAATAATTTGGATTTTTTACTATCATACACGACAAACTAAAGAACCAAATCCTGATATTTGAAGCTGAAACCAAAACATGTCTGGTGTTTTTGCTTTTAAAATGAATTAAACCATCAATAGATTACCAAAGTAGTTGCGGATACATTTTCTGTATCGACTAATCACAACTGATTTCACCTCTCCATAGCAGACATTTTCTAACTATACAACAATGTATTTTTGCAAGAGTATTAGAAGAGGGCACCAGAGAATTGTTTTTACTGTATGTCAGCCAGCAATTGGCCAACTAAAGGTGTAACAGTACATTCACTATGATCCACTGTGCAGTATGAATGAAAATACAAAACGATGTTCCTGGATTTTTCCCATTCAAGTATAAGTGGCTGGTATTGGAATATCCTAATGTGCGCTAAGTATTCTTCTGATAAAGTTCCCTTTCATCATAGTCTGTCCATCACCTTGCAATAAAGAGGGGCGATAATAATGTTGTTCCAGTTATATAACAGATTAAAAGGCTTGAAGACTTCACTTATCTATGATTGGCCAAACTCTGACAGACTGCATTTGCCATTTATTTGCCTCAGAATAGAACAACTGATTGAAAAGGAGGAAAAGAGGTGGAATAGAACAACCTAAAACAACAACAGACTGAACAGGGGAGGGTTTGGAGGGTACCAGATGCACACCACAAAGAACCCTCAGAACCTCCTCCCCTCTAGTCATTCAGTCTCTGTGAGCATGAGACTGTGTGTACTGTGCTGTGGAAAACTGATTTAATGTAGTTGAACATACAGAAAGGAGTCACACAGAGGAAATCTACAGGTACGGTGTCATAAATGTGTGTGATGCCCCAGTGTCCCCTGGTGAGTCTCGTAAAAGGCAAAAGCTAGCAGACAGCTTGTTAGCTTGCCTGAGTGCATAAGGCTGGCTGTAATTAAAGATCATTACCTGGCAACACACCAGTCATTGAAGGTTTGTCCCTTGCTTGTTCATTGTAGTTAACTCTGTGTGTGTGTGTGTGTGTGTGTGAGCGCAGAGCAGTCTGTCTTGCTTCTTTGTCACATAGAAAAACAGCAGACAGGATTAAAGACGAGGAGATGCAACACACAATGAAAGGAGAGTGGAAGGAGGACAACAGTGGACGAAATGGGATGATGAGGGAGAAGATGACAAGACGGGCAGAATAAACAGCCTCAAAACAGTGGCATGATTTGGTGGCAATGATTGTGATTTGGGCTAGACTAAATAGCGTACAAGAAAGAGAGGGATCAATAAGGAGACAGAGGAGGAGAAAATAGAGGAGGTATGGGGATGCATTGTTGAAAGAGCACTATAACTATAATCCCTTTGGGTAATGTGGAAAAACAGCACTGTTATAGGTAACTGAAGCCTGTCCTGCTCTAATGCATATCAAAGTGTTTTCCTTTGTTGAGCTGCGATTCGACTCCCCCCTCTTCTGTCTCTCCTCTCCCATATTTAACAACCCCAAATATCTTTGTTGGAATACAAAGAATAGATCATAGTGTTAGCGGAAAAGCAACATAATTTGGATGCCTTTTTAGAAGGATGTGTTCCAGTGTGTATTCATGACTGGGTTTGGATTTTGTTCTTTTTTTTTTGTCCTGGGGCTCCAAACGGCATTTTCTTTTGAAGTTTTGAAGTTTCAGTTTGGTTAAACTAACAACTGGTTGTGGGGGTTTAGGGGAATTTGTGCTGAAACAACGAATCGATCAGTGGATCAAGAAAAAAATAAATCAACTATTTTAATAATCAATTCATCTTTGAAGTCATTTATGAAGCATAAAAAGCCAAACACGCTCTGGTTCCAGCCTGTGAAGATTGTGAGGATTTCCTGCTTTATATCGGTGTAAATTGAATTTCTTTGGGTTATGGACTGTTAATTGAACAGAAATACATACTTTGTTTGTCATGTAATCTTCACTGTTGTCTGACATTTCATAGATTAAATAAGTATTACATTAATAAAGAAAGAATCAGCAGATTAATTGATAATGAAAATAATCATTAGTTGCAGCCCTGGGGGCATGTACATCGTATCGAGCCAGCCATAAACAACCAGGCCGGTTCAAAAGAGAGAATGGGGGAATTTCCTTGACATTTATAGGTCACCCTCTATGACTCACCTACAAACAAGTCCATAGTAAACATCCACATAAGGGACGCACTCATGGAGACATGGCAAAACATTTCACCTGCCATGCTTAAGGAGACATGATTGAATCATATTAAAATCAAGTGTACATGACAAAGGGGGGAGCAGGGAAGTGAGTAGCAGTGTTGGGGTGGTTTGCTGCTTAAAAGCAAAAAGGGTGGCGTGGAGGATATGAAAGGGCTGAGCTGGATGTCCCTCAAGTTTTCTGCCCCTCAGTGTGAACCCCAGCCACTGTGAGTTGCAGCCAAGCATGATATTGCGTTAACATGCCTTGGTGCATCTAACAATGCCTCAAACGTGAGCCTGGTTCCCTGCCACTGCTCCTGCTACCCTGCACACACTACAGAGGATGCTCTGTTGAAAACACAATTTAACAAAATAAACAATACAAGTAAAAAAACAACAATATTATCATGACAAATTCATTTTAGTAGCCTTTTCAGGAGGTTTAACCGATTGCACAATTTTGTGTCTATATTGAGTTTAGTGAAGATGGGCTGCATCTTCAATAAACTCAATATAGACACACACTTGTGCATAATTGAAGGTTTTGAATGCTGCTGGTAGAGCAAACACAGACATATTCAATGCCACAGCAAACATTATTATCATTATAGTGTAATGGCTACTATGCTTACCATACATAAACTTGATAAAATCCACACTACCGCACTGTGCTTTGGGGGAAAAATAAATAAAAGCTAAATTAATGTTTTTTACCAGCTTAGAAATAGCATCTTCCAGAAATAATGACTTTCCTTGCTTTCAACTGCACTGCCACATGATAACATAACTCTGAAGGAAAGAAAGAAAAAAAACAGGCAACATGATGTTTAGTGTTGTAAATTACCCGTCGCGGGCAAGTTTTACATCTCTGCAAGTTGTTAAAATGCATTCATAAATCTAAAAAACCTGCTGTACTTTATGCCATGGTCAGCGATAATACAAATGTGCAATCTGTAATAAATTGGGTAAAACATGTAAAAGAAAACAGGTATGATCCTTTACAATATAAACAAATCTGTCTGCATCTATTACCAAAGAGGAAATACACCTGGCAGATGGTTGTAGCAGCCCGGGCTCTTACTCCTGCTTTACTCTAATTATATCTACATGCAGGGTAATGGACTGAGAATGTTTCCTCATACAGGGACAGCATCACTTCCTGGGGTCTCTGTCTCTCGTCTATTTCTCTCGGCCTCCCACACACACACTCTCGCACACCCACATACATAAAAGCAGAAATCAGACACAAACACAGCGAGACAGCCTGACAGACACACATCACTGCGTAGACGCACACACACACACACACACACACACACAGTTCTCTTCTAATAAGCACTGTTTCACTGATACAGGTGTACAGCCAGTGTACTCTGCTCCCCCTGGCATGAATTAAACATGTCTTGGTTTCAGGCTCTGCTACCTGTTGTTGTTTGTGTGGTTACTGCTGGTAAATACCTTCCCAGCAGTCGTAGGCTAATGCATATGTATTTCCCCTCAGTGGCTTCACACTAACTAAGGGCTTTCTATCGGGCGCTTTCCCCAGCGGCGTACACCTGTCACACCGGGAGAGTAAAATATTGATCTTTCACACGCCTCCAGACACGAAGCTGAAACGTGCTCGCAAATGTAGCCACAGACAGACAAACAGACAGAAGCACACATTTCTCTGTTAGCCTCCAATCAGTCAGTAACATGGATTAATGAACTGGTTGACTGAGAAGTTTATATGATAGATGAGGGGTACAATCGATGGACTCCTCTGCGTTGTACACACACGGACTGCAGTGGATTACGGAGAACATGGTTGATAAGCTGCATAAGCCATCTCTATCCATAAGACCTTTACAACCCTAATTTTTCTGATAAATGCCTTTGCAATTAAAAAGAGGGTTAGGGTTGCGCTTGATTGCAAGGCATTTTTGAACAAAACTCACCACTAAGGTTACCCAAACCCACAGATTTAAATCAGCTATGTGCCTTACGCAATGTTTATTTAGTTTTTAGGTTGGTTGTCCTTATGTTATGTCTTGTTTTTATTAGTTGGTTATATTAGTTTTTGCTTAGGCAGTTTGAGGGTTCGAGAGTAACGGAATTTTCAATCCTCTGTATGTCCTGTACATGCTGCAGGATTGACAATACAGCAGACTTTGACTTTAAGGTTCTTCTTTAAGAAGAATAAAAATGGATGTGTTCACATTGCTGGTGTTTTTCTTGGATTGGTTTTCACTTGCCAATGTCCAGGTAAGCGATATAACCAATACATTAAATAAGATGTATTGTCATATGTTACAGTTTATACAAGTAGGGATTAGTATTGAACCTTAATACTAATTTGGTAACAAATGTAATGTGTCCTGAGCACCAAGTATCAAAAACTTTGCCGAAAGCAGGCATTGAATGTCTGGTTGGATTCTTAATCTTGTTTCCATATTACAATATCAAATTCTTGCTCTGCTGCTTGTGTTTAGACAACATTTAACATGGCATCTTTTGTTGTATATTTTTTGTTGAGTTTTTATATTCCTCAATGTAAGATATGTAAATAAAGCACCACTTTGGTTTTTGGTAACATTTTGTTTAATTATACCCAGGCCTATATACACATGACTGTTTAGCAAAACCACTGTATTGAGGTAATGTTAATCTCCATAATGCAACACAAGACAGAATAACAATTACATATTTCAAACTCCAATAGTAGACTTCCATTCTTTGTCTCTTTTGTAGTCCCTCTGAGGGGTTTCTGTTTTACCATTGTTTCTCTTGCCAGCTGAGGGCTTGTTTAACACTCAGGCCGACTCTGACAGTTCTCAATATGCAGGGCCAGACCTGCCAAACAGACTTATGAATTCCAAACAGCCCGGAGTCATGCTCCATATTTCATTGAAGTTGAATATTTAAAAAGATCAACCCACTCAAAACCCTATAAAACCTATCGTTCTGGGGCCTTGTGTCCTAAAAATAAAATCGCATCTGCCATATCGTATTACAGACAGCCACATCAGCCTCCATCTCTTAACCAGTTCCCTCTCTGTGTTCCCCTCTCTCTCTGGACAAAACCCATCTGGTAACCAGCCTGTCTCCATCAATGCAGGTTTTGCTCGCTTTTCTCTTTCAAACAACTGCACACTTCTTCCTGTCTCCTTTATCTCATTTGCTTCCCTTTTCTCCCTCACTGTCTGGAACTATTCACTCCTCCCTCCATTGGTACTGTAACTCTCAACCCCGAGCTGTCCTTCAAACTCATCTCTTCTTAGGCATTCACACAGACCACCAGGTAGAAGCTATGGTTCTCCATTTCCTTCCTACGGGGAAATGGACCTGGTTTCTTATTTCAGAACATGAGCCAAAAAGCTCAAGGTTTGGCAAGATGCAGCAAAATTAGTGGAGAAAGACCGCAATGCAGCCTGCGTCTGCCAGCAGTCTCAGACATATCAAAGTGATCCGAACTCTTATTAAAAAAGAAAAAGAAAATTGAACATTGACTAATCAACATGTGGGAAATGAACAGCCTAGCAAGAGCAAGTGTGTGTGATTACATTATGAGATTCACCCTCACTATGCTCATAGCAACCCTGGATAGGCTAACATAATTAAGCTTTTAAGCATGAATTTATCCGGATATCTATTGTGTCATAAGCAGACAACAAGCATATCCATAACAGTCATTTGGCTCACTGTAATAAGTGGTGCTTTTGTAAGCAAAGAGAAAACTATTTATATCAGAGTCACCAGTGTTTGATTAAACTTGGTTAAAACAAACCAAATTTAATTGCAGAATGACTCGTGTTGGTTAGGTGTCTTCCTTCCAAGAGGTGAATCCTCTTTGGTGTATTACAATATTAGCCAGACAGGTGGGACATGTCAGTCAGCACTTATGAAACCTCTGTAAGACATGCGAATGGACCAACATGCAATACATATGATAATAAATAGGTCAGACTAGTTTGACATTTTAGTTCAAAACTGTAAAACTCATATTTAGGAAATTGCTTGACAGATTGGGTGGATTTTTAAAAAACCTTTCATTCAACTGTCACTAAACATTTCATAAAATATCTTTTCTAACCAGTATTATGCTCGACTCAGAATTAATAACACTTAGAATGGCAATTCTTATCAGTATTAGAAGTATTATAAATAAACTTGCCCAGGCAGTAAAAAAAAAAAGGGGTTGAGCTTCAAAATGAATATCCTCTGGAATGTGCCATATCAGCATAGTAACAGTAGGCCACTCTGTTCTCATTAGAAAAGTAGTCAAGTACAACACTTTACCAAAATTCTACTTAAGACAAAGCAGAATTAATGATTTTAGAATGAAATAAAGAAAGCATAGCACCATGAAAATGTTAATTAATTACATACAGAAGTATTGTTCATTTGTTACTTTCCACCTATGCTAAATAGAGATTAAGAACTAGTATTGTTATTAGGATACAACATAATAACTTTGATACAAATACCAAGGTAAATGCCTACAACACTACAAACGACTGCACATTACTGGTTAAATGTCGTTTCACCTCATTTAAAGCAAACGGTACTGAATGTATGTATTGCACGGTGATATATTAAATGAATAAAAAAAAAAAATCTAGGTTACCATGACAACATTCACGAGAACTCTAGCCAGACCTACTAATACAGAACACAAAAGGGCTTTTTATTTTATCTACCACATTTACAATATGCTAATTTTATGCTTCCACTTGATTTCAGATATAATCTTTGATGAATAAACATGACACACACATGCAGACACCTGTGGGTAGGAGCACATGCAGAAACCCACCTACCACTTGGCAGGAAAAAAATGTGATCAAATCAACCCATAGAAGAATAAAAATTAGGAGACATATTGGATTCTGCCCTGCTTAGGGTGCCACGAGTGAAAAGCAGTCTATATGACCAGATAACACTAAGGTGGGGCGACTAGATTAATACATTTATGTCCCTACTGTGGGGTACCTCAAGAAAGTGAACAAAGAGTTACAAAGAACAGAAAGCTTGTGGAAAAACATGTCTTCCATGTTGTTATACTGATTATACCTAACACTTCTTGCAGCTGCTTTAAAGTAAAAGCTTCCAGACTTGATTGTGGCATTTTCTATGCAACAGTGGTACATTTGGATTTTCTGACTTTACTAATTAGAAAAGACGGCGCAGAGCAGTCAGACTTCGAAACAACCCACCAGAAACGTATGGGTCACGTCACGAGCGCTACATGTTTTTCCGCAATTTACTGTATGGCTGAAGGGCTTATAGCGCCTTACACACTAACACAGTTAGGTACTGCCTTAATATCATGTTGCCGCAGAGAAAATGCTGAATTAGCAAAGTGATTGTGTGTGTAAATGTTGGTCTGTCTCTTCATTCTCATCAGCTCGCCTCTGTGAGTCATCAGTGTAAAGAAAGCTAAATTCACATGGTACCACCACCACAGTGCTTGGGGGTAATATTGCTATGCTCTCTTGCAACCATTGGAGCTCACTGACATATCAATGCAATTAGAGTCGTGGCTGTGTCCCAGTGAAGGTCAGCTAGCACCACTCAGACTAATGCAGAGAGAGAAACAGAAAGACACAGGGAGGGAGGGAGTCAGAGAGGAAACAAATTAAGTTGCAGGGCAGCGTGGCTGAGTTTAGCTCAGCCTCTGTCCAGGGGCCTCTTCCTCTAACTCTCATACAGGCCTGGCAATTAAAAATACATGCATCAACGGTCGACGCAGCTATCTGAAGAACATAATAATACATTTTCACAAGCCAAACATGTAAATGAACACAGCAATTCAGCATAGTGTGTGCAGCTGAATGTATGCCAATTTCATATTCCTTATGCACTTAGACCTGATGGCTGGCCAGTCTCGTTCAATTCAATTAACCTCTAATCAATGTAGCAGACAAATGATGCGACGAAATAGGAGGTTGTACACATCATGACTCAGGGGAAGACATTAACCCAATCAACTCGAAAGGTATGGATCTGCCCAAAGAAAGCTGTAGTTCATCTCACACCCGAGTCCTCTGCAAGACAGACATCAGTAGGCCGAGGAGAGTGGCATTGATGAGATTGGACCATATTGATTTTAATCAATAAAGGGTGGAATAGAGGTGTTGGCCCTCTCCAAATTAAGAAATTTACACTCCGTTTTGTGGGACCTGTACAGCAGGGACCACAGTGTGTGTGTGTGTGTGTGTGTATGTGAAGGCAATAAATAATTTTTTTAGTCAACTTCCAAGTGTACAAATATCCCATCACTGCTATAGTACACGTGTGTAATATCTCTGCATGTATTGATGGTTTAGCACAAAAGCATGCTTAACAGATCTGGCCTGAGGGAGAGTTCAGTGCTTGACTGTAAGTGTGTCATCCATCTCATTCCTTCTGAGAGCTCCCATGGGGCCCACAGCAATCCATGCTCCCCTCAGACATGTTCTAGGTTTCATCAATAGACTCGGTGGCTCAGCGCACAATACAATGGGTTAATATTCCAAATGGCTGGCAGAGGAACACTGCCAAAAGGGTTGCAGCATATTGAAAGCTTTGACTATGAGAAAGAGAGCCGTGAAGTACAAATGTGCACCCATAAATACACGACTGCACCAACAATCAGAGAAGCACAAAAAGTCCTGCTGACAAAGTACTTGAACACAAATAAATTGTCTCGCTAGTCCAGTGCTCATATTAGCCTTGACCTACAGAAACATGTGGAAAATATGTCGAACAGAAGGTAATTTGCTTCTTTGTACACGATCATGCTTAAAATCCACATTCACAGATTTCTTGTGGATAAAACCTTGAAAGAAATCAAAGCAAACACACACGTGTCTTCATATACGCATACACTCACACACAGGGTGTCACGACTCACCGACTGGAATCGATGTGCTGGGCTTAATGTCTAAGATACAGCTGCATCGATTCAAACTGCTTGAATCAGGGCAAAGCTGGGAGGGAATCGCAGCTGAATCATTGCAGGCATTTCTGTTTCAGAAAAGCCTGTTATGACAGGCATATCTCGTCTTTCGCTCTCTTGTATCTGCCAGTCTTGTCAGCTCAGTGAAAGTTCAGATCATGTGTTGACCACCCCTTCCTCACAGGAAAACATTACTTTGTGCTCTGCTGCCCTACATGTCATTTATTTTGTCTGGGATTTTGGCCAAACAGAAAATGTATGAATACATTGTAAAACCTGGTTAAATTGAAAGGAAATGCGTAATTCTCATGAACTATCCAGGTAACATTGCATACAGCATTGACCCAAGCCATTTGAAGAGATGCAAAAAAGTTATCAAAATGTCACTTCATGCTCCAATTGTGTACATGGCAGCAAAGCGTCATTCATAAGCAGTTATTTGGCTGAAGGATTACTGTGAGTTGATATTATTCTTTTTACAATTAACATGGGATTCCAAAAATAATGGTATACTTTTTACTGCACATTCTACTCTTACATATGACAAGATTGTATCAATACAGGTATGAATCAAATTATGCTGAATTATTGCCTTCTTATACCTTGAATACATTAAATATTTAACTTTTTTTTTTTTTACTATTCATCACAATCAGATGTACAAAATAAACACCAAGGTGTGTGTTTTGTTTTGTTTAATCAGCCAATGAAGAGAACAATGGCTCAGTGTGAGACATCAGAGCATACTGGGGCGCCTGCGGCACAATCCTACTTGTAATTATCACAACACCAATCAGCAAACACACACAAGACAAACACGGGAACAAAGGAGAAATCGAGGGGGAAACAAACAAGTAAATAACTTCAGAAAAAACACAATGCACCATGACAGCGTGCAACACCCTCTGTCTGCGAACAATCAGGGAAGCTTTGGCGCCGTTGTCTGTTGCGAGCATTGATCAGACAGAAGATATAAAACAGGGGGCGCGAGCGGGGCTATGTAGCCACGTGTGTCTCTGTGTCTCCTGGCCGCTTTGGAAAGTTAGTTAAATGACAGTCACTTTTAGCTACAGCTGCCTCATTATGATTGTAGCAGCGAGCGATAGTCTGGCCGGAAAGTACGCTTAAATCACAATTTACACATCATATTCTAACAATGCCACCAACAACAAACTCAGAAAAACATAACCCTCTCCCTCTATATGCACCCACTGAACAGCAGCAAGAAAAAATAAATCTACATCAAAAATTCATGCTTTTTAGCATGGCAAGAAATGTGTTTTCCATAAGTAAAGGCACAGACAAATAATGACTAGTGCAACTGGTATATGAGGGTACAGGACAGGAAGGTATTTATTACTGAAACACCAGCCCAGCCTGACAGTTTCGCCTTGGTAAAAGCAACATGTCATCCCAGCAGAAGCAATTAGGTAAATATGCAGAGCAATTCAACTGGCTACGCTTCTGCTTTCAGATGGAGAGGGAGAAAGCAAGTACTGCATAAGTTCTAACAAGCAACAGGTGCTTATAGGAGGAACAGTCATTAGTGAATATGTGATTGATCCTAAATGTTCTTCAAAATAAATTACAGTGGCTGTAAAAAAATAAATAAAAAAATACTAATACCTGAATGCAGCTTATCAAAAGTGAAATTTAAATAATTGCTCACCTTGCTGTGACCGAAATGATCCTGCAGTACTAATCAACTCATTTAATTGTGGGGTAGATAACACGTTAATTTAGTTTAGAAAATTAATTCAAGACTTCAACCTTCCAAACTAGATGAGCCAGTGAAGCTACACCATCGATTGCAAACCTGTGAGAATGTACAGTCTTTCTTCAGAGGAGACATTTTTTTGTTCGTAGGTTAATTGAAATGCATCGATTCATTCTCTCACACCAGTAGTCACCACTCACAGTGATCAGTTGATCCTTACAAACATCGCTGTCTCCCACACATGCAAATACAGTGAACGGAAAATTCGAAATGGAAGAGTAAAAGTAGTGTGTGTGTGTGTCCTGTCCAAATATTTGGACAAATTATGTTTTGATGCTTT
>JAVQJF010037864.1:0-48631 GCA_036023855.1 Gadopsis marmoratus
CCCCCCCCCCCCCCCCCCCCCCCCCCCCCCCCCCCCCCCCCCCCCCCCCCCCCCCCCCCCCCCCCCCCCCCCCCCCCCCCCCCCCCCAAAGCACCACTTACCTGGTCGAAACAGCAGCGAAAGCAAAACCATCGTCAACGTTACACAGTCCCAAAGCTGCCGCTTAGCCGTGGTTTGTGGTCCGCTTCTCCCCATACCAATCCATTCAGTTAGAATGGAGTTCCGCGACTGCTGCTCATCGACGCCGTGGCTGCGGGAAATCAGACAGAAATTCGTCTTCCTTCCCAAAAGCGCTGTCATTCAAAAAGGGCCCCTGTCTTCGGGGCGGCTCTGCGAGGGAGGGGTCTAAAGTGTAGACGGACCCGGAGGCGACTGCCGGCCAATGGAAGACTAATTATTCACTAACCGCTTGATATTTACATGTAGTGGCCAATTACTGGAATGAGGACAGGAGCGGTGCGACATTCTAATTGGCCTGATTATAATGGCAGAATCCGAGGGTGTTGTGGTTATAATAGTATTACAGCTGCTTATTATCTGTGCACATACACACACGTCCGTGCTGCTACAGGTAGAACCTGGGGGACGTTCAGTTTATTCAGAAGTGATAGGTAATATAGCTTTTCTCACGCAAGAACTGAAACAATCCTGCTGGGGACGAACGTGTGTGTGTTTCCAGCATGAAGCAGGATTCTCCCACCTGTTGTTTTCTCACTTCAGACTTAGTGCTTAAATAGCTGACAACTGTGTGTGCGCACCTGCTTACTTTACCTAGGGGATATTTTAAATATAGAGCCTGATAAATGCACAAGACGTGCATCATTTTGAAGCTAGAAATGCCATTATTAATAACATCACTGTTGGAGAGACATAGTGCTGACCTTTAATGTGAGTTTTCCTCCATTACGCTGATTAGCGTTTATATTTCGGGTAAATAAATGCCTTCTCCAGGATTGTTTTTGGTGTTTTACCTGCCAATGAACACGGGCACTGATTGTTGTTCTCAATTCAGAGAAAATACTCTGACACAGTTATTTTCTCTCAGCAAATCCCAGTGTGCTATTCATTTTTCCATTACTTTTTAGCAACTTGCATGTTACTCTTTTCCTTTTGTGGCCAACTTTCCATCTCTCTCACTCCTTCAACGACACGCCGTCTTTCATTTGCACAGCTGCTGTGAGTCCGAGCCATCTGCAGAGCACGTAGACTCACCAGCTTTCGGCCTTTGCCCGAGACACACTCTGTTGGTTTTTGTGGCATGCAAATAAAGAATTTTAATGCACTAACCAATTACTGAATACAATACTGGTATTAAGAAAATCAACAGTCAAAAAGTTTTCATAATTTTCTAGAATTAGATTAGAAGTTAAAGCCTTGTTTTGGTGCAGCTGGAACATTTGGTATGTAGCTGTGGGTCTCCCTCTGCGCCTCCCTCCTGACTTTATGAGAGAGAAGTGAACCCAGACAGTTATTGGATCACTGGTTTTTCTATACACATGCAGGCTCCTCCGGCCACACAATTGTGTGATTCAGGTGGCCTGTCAGTCTTGTGAAAGGTCTTCACAGGCCCATGTTGACGTGGAGCTGATATATATAGTGGCGGGGGAAACGAAGACAGCTCAACCCAAGTGGAACGTTTGGATTGTTCTGAGCTGCCAGAAGGGCCTCTGTCACACTGGATCCAGTGTGCCAAGTTTATCCCCCCAGAGGGCTCTACCTTACTCTGTTTGTTCAGCTAATTTTGGAGGCTTGGTTGGTTGATCTGCTTTATGGCTGCGCTTTATGGTCACATTTTAAATCCCCTCAAACAGGTTACACTTCGTATTTCCCCATGACAACTTGGACACAGGGCGGTGACGCAGTGAATAACAGGGAGCTCTGTTGACGGTGTGGACATACTGTGCAGCAGATTAAAGTGAATGCCTGCAGGACGCGTCTCACCTCTTACAGTGTTTGTCTTCAGGGGCAAGTGGTGACATTTCCTGCAGAAGAAAACACATTGTTTACTTCAAGTTATAACAGCTGAAGATGACAAGATGCTCAGTTTTGGGAATAGCACATGAAAGAAACTCCAAACTGCCTGTCAGGCTTGATGGGCAGAGAAAGACCTCTTTCTCCCCATTTTTCCTTATGAGCATATAGCATTGCAGGACCCATCAATGTGTATATACTACCAACTCTAAAACTAGTTGGAGAGAGCTGGTGCACTATAAGTATGTATATCAGGTAAAATCAAGGCCAGTATTTCTCCTGCTGACAGTGGGTCACTTGTTCTGGTACAATAGGGGGGGGAAAGTGGACCTCAGATAGAAAACTAAAGTGTTTTAAGTTTTGGACAAACATTAAGAATATCTGACAGAGACGCATATAAGAACAGAGGACCTAAAAGCTGTGCTACTTTTTAAAAACCCCAGAGTTAGCGACAGAAAATGTAGAGAGTGAACTCAGTGAAGCGAAAGAGAGTGAGGAAGAAAGAATGGGAGAAGGGGGGAAGGGAGAAGGAAGGGGGAGAAAAAGAGGGAGTGAGGGATTGGGTTTCCTCTGACTGTGTGTCTGGGCAGCTCCACATGTTCCTCGTTAAGGTCCTCACACTGTCGGACCAGCTCCACACCGGGATGCTTGTTTTTGTTATTAGGCCCAACGTGCTGTGGTCTGGTGAAAGCCCAAAAACAGGGCCCGTCCAGGACCATCTCCTCAGCTCGCTGTCCCCAAACCAAGGAAAAACAATAACTGCAGTGACCTCACATATCTATACCGCAACATGGTCAACATACAGTACTGTTTGAAAACCTGCCGGTAATGCATCTTTACATATATGAAACTGGAAAATGTGTGTTGAAACCTAATCTGATACGCATAAATTATTGGTTTGAACTGCACTTTTTCTTTACCTATAAATGCAAAGCTGCTAAATCGCACAACCCTGAATCACCTGTTCCCTTTGCCTACTGACAGGGGCTGTAAACTTTAAACTATTTAGTTTTTCTGGAAATGCAGTGTTTACAGAAGAATCAAACGTACAGTTGCAGGAAATTGCTGATCTCTCATGCTTCTGATTTTTGTTAAATTTCACGCCCATCTAGATACGTCAGCTGAGACATGTATCAAGTTTCTTCTGGAGTGCTGATAACATCAGAGATTGGAATCAGAAGCAGCACGTGGCCTCTGTAGCCTCCACTAGCACCACACGGTTGCAATATATGAGACACACTTATTGAATTTTAAACAGGAACCAGAGCAAATTGGCTGTTTTGTTTTGTTTTCTGAGGGCCCCTGTCTGAAATGAAGCGGCCTATAACGCAGCTGCGACAGAGAGTGAGAGAGAGAGATGCAGAAAGTGAGTGTGTCTGGTTCAGGCCTCTCGCTGTTAGAAGGGATCTGTTATCTCAGCAGAGATAAAGGAAACTGTGGTGTGAGTGTATACGGGGCAGCGCTGATAGCATCTCCACTCAAGGATTCCACTTAAAGCATCCTGATTGATAGCTGACAGCACACATGGTGGGGGGTAGGGTAGAGGGTGGGGGTGGGGGTGGGGGGGGGGGGTTGGAGTGTTTTTGTATGCACCCTCAATAGGTATCCATGCAGGCATCTGTTTACTGTGTTCCTTTGGATCTTTGTTGCATCTGAGTAAACAGGATTTATCATACATGCACGTCATCAGTGTAGAAAGTCAGGGCCATGTGCTACCTGACATCTGAACCCACGGGTGTGGAAACAAAGCAATGATATATCTTTGTTCACTGATTTCAATATAAAATAAATCTTATTTTCTAACTCCACTCCCGACTTTTCTGTTTGTTGTTTGGGTTCTTCGCCACACTGAATCAAACCCCCACTCTTCTTCCTCCCTCCTTTTCTCGCAGAACAAATGTTGACAAAGCGTCAAGCCCCGTGCTCATGAACAGACAGTCAACTGACAAGTAACCCTACCTCCAGGGTTGCAGGGTCACCCCGGCCTGATGAGGGATGATGGGTAAAATAAATGGAGAGCAGCACACAGAGGGACCTCTGATGTCCTCAGCCTAAAGGGAGAGAGTTCAGGGCTAGTTGACCTCTGATGTAAACCCTGCCTTTGTGTGTGCGTGTTTTGAGGGTTAAGCCTCTCCCTCATCTCAAATTCTCCAATATTTTTCAGCTTTTTTTTCCCCTGTCCAGGTTTTCTCAAACAAATAAATCAAGTAGCAAAAACAGTTCAACGTATGGCTTCACTGATCAGCCTGTGAAGCTGATTCCGCTGCATAACTTTGTTTGAACATGCCTCCCCTTTCTCTTCTCATGACGACACTCCCCTGTTTCTAGTCACCCGAGCCTTGATGCATTATGGAAACAGGCAACAAATTGCTCTGTAATGACCTATGACAACTCTCTTTGCTCGCAGAAATTGAAATGTTATTAACACTGCTGCACACACCAGCTCAAGATTTAATACTCAATATTGTCAACTTTCAGTGTGTGCATAGGTGTGAACGCATGTTTGTGCAATGCGGAAAATATACTTTCTTCTATTTTTAATTCTATTTTCTGTTTTCAGTAAAATTGACATTTTACAACTTTGTCAAATCTCCTTAAAAGACTAGCCACATGTTAAATGTAAAATTCAAAGTGTGATGTTTTATTTTGTTTGATGGTGCTCAAGCTCACCATCAAATACATAAAGACCTGTGACCATCTAATGCATCACCAAGAAGATGCTAGGAATCCTCCACTACCGTAGTTTACATTCTTCACTTTTTACAGTTGCTTTTACAGATAAATACATCTTAAGCAGGTGGTTAATATTTCAGGTGGTTAATATGCAGGTGGTTAATATTTCAGGGAAGATTCTTCTCTCACATACATTTCAATAGTTTTGAACAGATCTTTATGCAAGGAATCATGGAAATATTTTAGGGTTTTCAAGCTCATATCTCTAGCACAATGTGTGCCATCTTAACAGCGGGTTTAGGTTTTTCCGCCCTCAACTGCTTGGCCTTTACACCTGACGGCTCGAGGCTTAATCTGTATGATGCAGATGATGCTTTTGTGATAAAGCGTGTCCTTCAGTTAGTCTGCAACAGTTGGTATTGTTCCTGCCCACCCAGACAACTGCCCTGCACCAGGAATAGGTGGATAGACAATAACTCACGAGTGTTTAAATTTAGCCATTCTGATCTACAAAAGTTTTAGCCAAGAAGGCATTTGGAGAATGTTCCCTCCTGCTTGAGTTGGTTAAAGTCGTGAAACATGGAGGAACATAGCAAGGGCGTACACTTGTACCAATCAAGTATGATTGACTGACTGCTGTGTACTCTGAGCACAGAAACTGTTAGGTGGAGAAAAGTCCACATGAAGTTCTGGGAAATTGATATGGCTGTCCCCCCTTTCACTTTGCTTTTCAGCAGATGTTTCTCCCATTCAGATTTACTTTAAAGAAAAAGCCAGTCCTTATATGGCTATATAGGATCATGCCTGTCACACTCCATAGAAGGTGCATTTAAAACAACCCACGCTATGTTTGTGTTCAAAGAGTTGCTATCATTGACACTCAGTATGTTAGTGAATTACTATATTATCTGTTAGATCTTAAGACAATACTTTTCAGTGGCAACATAAGTTTCAAAACCAGTCCAACAGTGTTTCTTTCTATTAACATTATTTTTTCTTTTATATCTTTTTATCAATTTATGAAATCTTAATTAACGTGTGAATCTGAGAATGTTCTGAGAAAATGCCAGAGAGAGCAAAAAAAAAGAAACTTACCTTGGATCAGTGTGTTTGTGGTATATGCTCTATTGTGAATTGGAGCAGTGCGCTAACAGGAGTTTGAATTGGAAGAAGCAGTTAACCCTCGTTCCCCCTACAGCTTCAGCTGGCCAACTAAGAAGCCGGACAGCTACAGGGACAGATAGCCATTGGAATCAAGGCACATGACAACAGCTGTCTGTTTCAAGAATCGGCACTTTGATTAGACTAGGATAGTAGGGAGCGATGTGGCCTAATTCCCACATATCTGGGTAGGGCACTTCTGTGAAGAGAGAGAAAAAAAGAAAGCATTGAATGGAAAAAAGATTACATGCATGCATATCCAGAGACACTTGCAAACACACCCACACTTATACTACACTTATGCTACTTATATTCATAGATATTCACAGGCTACAGACCATGTGTCACACTTGGAAAGCTTCCCATATTCTCTGAAAGTCCATCAGACACACAGACAGGAGGATACGAGTGCCATTGGCCCCAGTGTAAGCTGAGCATGTGTGCAACGTGAATGAGACCTCTGTCTGTTATTAAGGATTCGACCTCATCCAATGCCACCCTGCACCCCCCACCCAGACAGTATCTGTGTCTCTCTTCTTTTACAGTAACTCTTTATGTGTTTTGGCTTTATTTCTGTTGTTCAAACACTCTGTTTATGCTTGGTAACAGTCATCAAAACACTATGGAGCCACAGCTTTACCTACATCCAACTCTCTCACTGTTAAAGCATGATATGAGCAGAATTCACAAACAAGAGGGATCATGCCCCGTAATGTGTGTTTGGTTATCAGTTGGCTGCTGCAAACAGGCCGAGGAGATGTGAATGTGATTAACCTTGCCAGACTGACTCAGCGCGCTCGCTCCGGGATATAAGCATGCGTTCCTGGTGATTTATAGATGTGGAGTAGTCAGCCACAAGGCCTCGGGGCTGAGGGAAAGAGAGAGCAAAACAACAGTACTTAATTCAAGTCTGACAAATATTCTGCAGGAAATCCATACAGACTTTCAGACCCCCTGGTCCTTCCACAGTTGTAAATTGCAACTTGTAAACTCTATAATTCCATATTAAGAAAGGTGAAAGAAGAAAAAAACATTGTCTGCTTTAGTTTACTTTACGCAGTAATGCACCATACTGTTTCTGTCTTGCCCAGACAGCATAGAAAATGCATCTTTGCAAGCTCCCTGGGAAATGCTCCTTGGAACAGATGTGAATTTCCAATAAAAGTGATTCTTAATCCTGCACGCATTTTTCAAAGTTGTGAAATTGCAAAATACCTCATAGGGTGCATATGATTCATCCCACATTGTTCTTTCCTCCCTCCCAGAGTTTGTTCTATCCAATCTTTTTAGGCACGCAGCTGTTCACGCAGACAGCTGCGCCGGCCATTCATTGCAGCCGAGAGGCAATTAAAAAATCAAGTCAATGTTGTGTTTCAGTTGATCCATTTCTATTTCTACATATAATCCCTGCTCTCATGCCTCGCCTCACTTTTACGTACACACACACAAGCACCATTTCAGTCACATGCACATGCTCATGAACAGCCCCATCAAAAGTGTCAAAGACCAATGATGGTGGGGTGGTATGGAGATTCACTTTTGTTTCTAAAGACAAAAGCCCCAAATTGCAGCGACATGGCAACGTTGGATTTGAGGCATTATTGAGGCCAGAGCTGAGAGGAGCCATGTAATCTCCAACACTTACTGGTCCATAGATGTTTTCCATATCTTCTTCAGTGGAGGTATGCGGCCACACAAAGTCTGACTGGCGTCACGGTGGCATTCAGCGGAGGGTTAAATCGAGCTGAGGCCGTGCCTTGTGCCGCAAGCACTGATGCATTCTTATAGGGCATAGTGCACACGTAAACACACACATTCATACAAGAGCTTGCATGCCCAGTTGTGCTCCCTTCCAAACTCTCACACACACACACACACACACACACACACACACACACAGAAACATACACACACATACACACACTGTCCATGCTTCCAGTTGTTCCGTCCTCTCATGGCACACAGCAGGTGTGAGGCGGAGTGTGATAGAGCTGGGCTCGGTGATCTGCGGTTTTAAGAACAGCTTTTCTATTGTTTCAAATATGTGTGTGCTCTTTTGGAATTGATTTGGAAAATTTAATGGGATTAAGCCATTGGCCATGCACTTTGACAACCAACACAGCACAAGCACAGAACCATGTATGAAACACATTATTATCAGGTTTGCCATATGTAAAACATTCACATTTTGATGGTTGTGGTTTATGATTTTGGCTGCATTTTTGACAATGTTAGAGAGCAATCCCTGTCCTCACACAATCTTATATTCCACAAATCAAATGCACCCTCAAGTTGCCACAGTGTACTGTAGATGAAATGGAGTCAAAGGATGAGGTGATGAGAGGAACTTTCACTCACTGACTCGGAATCAGAAGTCAAGCCGGGATGCAGAAGAGCAGCTTCCCATGTCAAAAAACTGCAGAAGCAGAAAGGGATTATCCACGTTACTGTCATAATTCAAATTCTGGAATTAAAACTAATACTTTGCAAAGATAGATGATATTCTGTATAATATGACAATAATATGACAACTTTCCAATACCTACCAAGCTTTACTGACAAAGGAAAAGTTTTTATTTTAAAATTTGCTAGTAAGGGTACAACATAAAATGCTGAACAAGCAATTATTTTCCTACTCTCTAGACAAGTAAACATCCCTGGTGCTCCCAGCTCTTATAGCTGCAGTTAATTCTCGCTTCTGGAAGCAGAACGAGATCAGATTTCATTTTCCACAACTTTAGGTGAAATGTGCCAAGATTATCATCCTTCAATCAGTGACACATGGTGGATTCAAGGTAAAAAAAACTCCCTGCCTTATTTTCTTCTTACCGTTCACCAAATGAAATGGTATTTTAATATAAAGTTTGCCCTTCTACTCGTTTACACTGCGCTCTTGCCATCTCTCCATGCATTAATCCTGGCAGATGCCATCACTTTGTCAGTGCAGAGCATAATTGTCCATAACCAAAGAGATGATCCACGCGATTTATTGGTAGTGGCTGGTGCACAGACTGACCATTATGTGCATTGAATGGCAGGCTTTAAACAGCTGCGGGCTCACTGTTTCCACACATACTGAATATTTTTAAAAACACCCGTTCTCTATTCGGGGAAGACGGGAAGTATGGATCATATGGGATGGTGATTTCTGACTTCCTCTGGAGTCTTGTCTAATGATTGCTGAGGATAAAGGGGCCATCGTCTTTCCTGTTCTCCCCCCATACCCAAGTACTTCCTGTCTGCCACATGTGTGCTGCAGCATTCAGGCGTCCATAGTATTCTCTTTTCTTATTTCTCTCACTCCAGGAAGAGTGGTTGAGTGAGACAGCTGCCAGTCGCAGTGTTACAGGCTGGGATGAATTCATTAAACTTACTTTCAATATATAGAAATTCATAGACCTTCTCTGTACTGTACTTTTAATTAAATATCACATCAGACACTGCTCTTCCTTCTTCTCCTCTTCATCCTGCTCTTCCTCCTGCTCCAGACAGGAGCATTACAGAGTAATAGCAGTCAGCTAGGAGCGCTTTCGTAATTGCCTGGGCTCATGTGCTGTGGAAAGCCAGGGCAGGGGCTAGCGGCATCAAAGCCTGACTGATCATTCCTCAGCCTCCCTCCACTGAAGGGGGGGGCAGGGGAAAAGGAGGGGGAAGAAACAAAAATACAGATGGACAAACAAACCAGGGGAAGTCAAAACTGAAGCAGATGTGGTGATAGCAGTAGATGGACAGATAGACGAAGGACGGGAACAGAGGAACCTTAGCCGAACGGATTCGATTCTCCTCCTCCTTGCTCCAACACCTGTTAATATTTAACAAAACAATGGGGGTGGCACCAGCAGCAGGGAGGGGGAAAAAATCAAGAAAAACAAAAAAGTGATGTTGAGGTGACATCATGGATTATTAAGGTGGGGGTGGGGCTAATAAGGGATGGTTTGGCCTGGCCGGTAAAGAGGGCAGGAAACTGAGGCAGAAGCAATTTGAGAAGCTGAGGCCTCAGTCTGCAGCTGTGCACTCAGTTTTTCTCTCCCAGCTACACAGCTGCAGGATTGACAATACTGCAAGTATTTACCCATGACCTCTCCTCTACTTCACAATCCAATGCATGCTTATTTGACACATAACGTACAAAAGAATATACATAAAATTCTCCAATCCATTTTCCCATAAGCTCAATCTTATTTCTAGAGTTGAGAGAAGCAAAAAGTAAGTCTTTGCACGATGAGAAAAAGATCTGTGTAGCGGCAAAACTTAAGATAAAAATATGTCGAATGTCGTCTGTAGCCTTTTGAACGTTATGCTTGGCATCTTTTTCCAGCGCTGTTTGAGTCAGTGGAGCAGCTTACTTCTTATTCATATCATGTGTTTTTCCATGGAGACGTTATAACATGAGCAGCACTAACATGGAAAATGTGCAGTCATCCCAGCAGATGTTGTCCAGAGCACAGAGATTAGTGAAGACTACAGTAAAACAATCAGGTGAGGATTTATAAGAGTCTGCTGCATGATGCCGCTGAACCACACACTGTGATCAGAGTCGAATACTGACAAAAAAAATCTATGCAGATTGTGATGCTCCACTTTTGAACCACTAATCTTGTGTGTGTGTGTGTGTGTGTGTGGAGGCGTGTGTGCTACATCTTGCCAAACATAAAGAATTTATCTCTGGGATCTTTTTATTGGGTGTGTTTAAAGTTGCCAGATTGTGAGCAGCTCTCTCCTTTGAAAATATGTGCGGCTTGCAGTGTCACAGTGCTGCATTCATCTTCGCAGACGCCTCAATTACAACCCACTGATACCCTTAAAGTCGGAGAGGAATGCTCTGGCGGGAAAACTGCCAAGCATCACTGCAAACACCATCAGCTCCTACACCCCACAGAGAGAGAGAGAGAGAGAGCGAGAGAGAAAGGGATGAACATCAGTATGTTTGCAGACCAAACCAGGAGAGAGAGGAGGAGGAGTAGGGGATAATATGTGGCACCACTCTGAGAGCTGAGCCCTCCGCCACGCCGCTTTTGTTGCCAGATCACAACCAGATGTGCCAAGTGTGTCCAAACAGGAATGACTGTGTGAAGGCAATTTTCAGCAATTTGTCAGATTTTAGAGTTGCCCCCTCTCCACCCCATGCCTCCTGAAAGGAAAATACAAACGTTAGAGGAGCACAGCAATCATTTCAAACAGGCTCCCATGTATGCTCGCTCCATTCTTTGCCTCCAGCGCAGCCCTGTGATGAGAGATATACAGTATAACGGCTGAACACAGAGGGGCAAGACAAGGCCTGTAGTATTGACAAATAACCACCCACCCAACTTTCATGCATCAGCATTACTGAACCTACCCATCCAAATGTGTATTTAATCTTTGCTTGTAGACTCAAAATCCTTGACAGCGTTCACACACCCTAAATCCATCATCTTAACCTGCTCTGGACAACGCAACCAAAACAAAGAAAGAGATAAACAGGAAAAAAAGGTTGTTAATCTTTTACTAGACACCTCATAAATTACAGCTTTGCTCTCAACGTTATGCAACCAGTGTAGACCATCTTTTGTCACAGCTCATGCTACGTCTTTCCACCTTTTCTACATACATTGTATAAAGAAATATAAAAGCACTTAAAGAGGAACGCCAATGATTTTACACATTTAAGTCTGTTTGTCAGTCTTGGGGAGTATTACTGCACATGTGAAAAAAACTACTTGTATAAATTGCTTCAAGTGATGTCATTTAAGTCAACAATTGGATGGGTCTGAAGACTACAAGTTTGAAAGTGAATTGGTTATGTTGTAGTGCAACACTATGCTCGGTGGAGTTCTGTTTTAAGTCTTCTAATAATAATAACATATTCCTAGACACTGGCAAAGAAAGTACGCTTTATTGCCTCTACATTATTTTAGCCTCTTTCATAGGAAATTGAGGGCAGTGTCTCATCTTTGTGGCAGCTCAAGGGATTGGAGAATGGGGGGTGTAGGGATGGATGGTGTCTGGTAGAATGATGCACCTCACTTCGCTCCACTCTATCTAAAAAAACTGCACGAACAACACAGTCCCCGGCCCTCACCTGGGAAGAGGTGTGTGAACCCTGCTGGCAGCCCTCCCTGACATCACCAGGACAATCTAAAGAAATGCATTTTATACCCTCACATGCCATTGCATGCAAGCAGGCAGATCACTGACAGGGGTGGGGAGGTATGGTTTGATGAGACTCGCAACTGCAATTTCGTGGTGGTCACGACGGCCTCATCACAAACTCACAAGCAAACCAGGAATATCAGAGAAGAGTTGATTGTGTTTAGTGCACTGTGAGAGGACACATGACAAGTCTTGGATGCTAATAAGCAAACATGTGGAGGTCGTTGGAAGCTGTCATATGTGAAGTTTATTATTTCTTTTTAATGAATGAATCCCACCCACCGAGATCTTACCCTGTCCCTTTCCTTGAGTCACACTTTTGGAAGGCAACAAGTCTGAGTCCTGGGACCAATGAAAGGGACAATTGTGGGAGGGTTTGCTTAACGTCGCTGTCAGTCATGTGTCTTGTTACTCCGTTAGAGAGCTCAAATTCACCACTAATGCCCTGTTTTAATTTGTTGCCTCGTTGCTCTGGAATCCGGGATAAATTGCCGTCGTTGATCATTTGGGTAGTCTAGTTAGTGAGTGTACCATATTTATGAAAGTTTGTTGTTGTGACTTATATAACAGAGGAGATTTTGCTTACGTCTAAGGAAAAAGGAAAGTCAAACAGACTACCGCTCCATATTTCATCATAATTACATTTGCATCACACTGTATGTGCTGTACTAACCGATTGGAAATGTATCTTGTTAACGCTGAAATGTGCTGTTTTGGTTTCACACCACTGAAAAGTGAATAAAATTCAGCATATGCGGGACTGACTTTTGATCAAATACGAAATTGCCAGATAGAAAGACACATCAGCTGTTGCGGTGTAGACTGTCAAAACCAAGAAATCGAGTCAATTCCAGCCAGTAAAGCTGTAAAGTTGCGGGTTTTCCCTCCTTGGGGTATGTGTCTAGCGTTACACCTGAAAGATGGACAGCAGCATCAGCGTTTGCTTACAGGAATCTGTGTGGGTGGGAGAATGGGTGCACATGAGCATTCTGTAAGAGAGAGGTACTGTTTCCCCTTTTCTTTTTCATGTTTGTGTGTGTGCTGTCCTTGTGGTTGATCAGACTTATGTGTGGCGAGTGCATATGTTGAGTGACAGGCAGACCTTGTGCTGCATGTGTGCAGACCAGATGCAGGTAGAATATTTTCAACAATAGCCTGGTGTAAGAATATGTGTGTGTACGGTATGCATCATCTAGCTCAGCAGTGGATTATGTTTGCAGAGGAAATATTTTTATGTGTGTGTGCATCAGTATGTACAGTATGTATGAATTATTCTCTTTATCTTATATTATGGGCCTGTGTGCATGTTGTGCCTTGCATTTGCATACCTGTGGTTCCATCAATGAGTCCTCCTTTGACACAGTTATGTTGGCATGCACTATACACACTTATTGTATATACATACAGCCTGATGGCATGTGTGTGTGTGTGTGTGTGTGTGTGACAGAGTGCGGCTGTGTGTGTTTGTGTACACAGACCCATAGCAGCTGCTGGACACCACCTGTGACCGAGCCCTCCCTGAGGCCTGTTGTGGCTCCACATAGTCCCTCCGGGCCCGCAGGGACTCAGGCTCTGGATGTCAGAGATGGTCATGCACAGGCAGAGCTCTCCCAGGGTGGATGGATTTCAAAAATGTTATCCTCTAATGCGAAAGAAATCAGAGTGCTTTATTTGCCCTTTCTCTCTCCCTATCTTTACCTCTCTTCATGCTAGTCCTACAGGTTGTTTTCTTTGTTGGCTGGCTGGCTGGCTGACAGATGTCCATCAGCTCCATCCTTTACCCCCACCCCAACAAAGCCCCAGGCCCCACAGCACATCAAGAAAACCTGGTAATAACCGCTCCATGAAACACAGCCCTATAAATGGACACCTTGTGTTCTGTCAAGATGTTTATGATGTTTAAAAAGCCACTTATTTTTCTAACACATTTGTTACTGTAACTGTAATGATCTCAATCATATACTTGTTACCATAATATTTCTATCAACAGTGAGATAAATGTTTATTGTCACAGTTTGTTTCACATGATTTTGCCTGTTTACTCTCCCCTCATTGAATTGTATTTAGTTCTCCAAACTGCACGATGTGATCAGAAGCTTTCTCAACATGAGTGTACTGTATGTAATAATGACATACAGCCATTTTCTGGCCCTGATTGTGAAAAGTCCAAAGGCTCAGTTTTCATTCATTATCTCCCTAACTCAATTTCCGGCCAACCGGCAGATAGTTACAGCTCGTAACTTTAAGGTATGATTGCTAATAACCTGTAATTAGTTTCTTGTTAGGGAGAGAAGAGAAGAGAAGACAAATGAATGAAATACTCCAGCTGCAAACTGGAATGTTAAACTGGATTACAAACATTTGCTTCTCCAAAAGAACAATCTTGTTTGTCTGCCTTATCTTTGTTTACTGCTACAGTAGCCTTGTACTGTCCCAATTTGGCAAACAGATAAGAATTGTTTTCTAGAAGAAAAGCCAGAGCATTGGGATAAATAACTGTTAAATACCCCAAATTGGACTTCATCCATTAGTGAGGGCATCGTGGGCCATCTTTTAAGAGACTTTATAGCCACTTATGTCTCCTTTATAGCCACTTAATTAACAAACAATAAAAAAGAGTATTAATTTTTTGCTTTACTCAGTGCGTGGGCTATTAATCTACATGTGTCTTACTCACTAGTATTATGGCATTACACATTCCCATTTTACATCAACGTTTGTCATTTTTCCAATGCTGAAATGGCAGACAGGTTTGAGAATGTATGTGTTAGTAATTTGGAAACTTAGTTGTGGGGGTTACCGGTGTCATATCCCACAATGCACCACTGAATTCCTTTAACATGTGGTGAGTCAGGAAAGGGGTGGTTGACCTATGCCTTCCCATGAGCCCCTTGGGAACGGCTTTGCTCGGTTGCTCAAGAAATCTGGGATCACTGCACAAACTGCTGTGCTAGTTGTGACTGGAATTGTAATCACCTTATTCTCCTTCTTCCCCCTCCAAACGGAACTCTCCCCATTCCTCCTTATTTCTCTTTTTACCCTCTTTCAACACTGTGCGATTTCTTATTTGTGCCCCTTTTTTTCCCTCTTCTTGTGTCTGTTTTAGTCTTTTTAGTATTCTGCACAACACCAACTCCACACGTGCAATCCATTACACTAGGTAGAAGAGGGAGAAAGTACAGGAAGCTGAAGGTGAAACATGTTGCTCTACTTTCCTCTGTTTCCTGTATGAACACATTTCTACTGTCTGTGCCTCCCCAAAGGGTAATATCGTTGCCATATTGTTCAGTCACTGTAGAGATGAGATTTTGCTCTCAGATAGTTTCCTTTTAGGACCGCAAGGTGAATATATTGTTTTGGAACCTTGCACTTAATTTGTTCACTTTCCATAACAAACTGGTTAAGTATGCAGGAGTCACAATGACATTTTACCAATGGTAGAAAGTTACTCAGTAAATGTACTCAAGCATAATTGTGGGGTACTTGCACTTTACTTAAGCAGTTCCATTCTCTTGTACCCTGAAATCCAGATTTCAAACCTTACAGTTTTTTCTTGGTAACATTAAATATTCATGACTAAATAAGCAAAACCTTACGTTAAAATGTAGGGAAACGCATCACATCTTGTATTTTTTAGTAAGAGAGGCAGACAACCTTACAAATATCAAGTTTCAAGTTCTTTATTGTCACATGTACAACAATAACAGTGAAGCAGTCACAGGCATTGAAATTCTCAATTCTCAGGCTCCCTCCAACAATGCTCAAACAATATGTATAAAAAGAAAATCACGCAAGGAAAAGGGACTCTAAGAACGGAAGCCTTACACGGTCATGGATTAAAACTTTTTATATCCTCAGATTTCCCATGATTACAAGTCAAGTTAATGTGTTTTCTCGAGATCACGAGTTACTTATTTCATTATCTCGAAGTAGCAAATGTTGTTTCCCCGTGATTACTTTGGATTTCATGATAAAACAGCATTGTTTCCTCAAGATAATGGCATAATTAATTAATAAACAGTATTGCTATGATTGCACCGCAGATAAAGCTGAAGCCTTGCTAAATGTCTTTGTAGATGACGCACACTGTGTATATTATCTATATTAACAGCAAGGCATGAAGACAGTTCAGTCTGTGTCAGGCATTGATTGACAAGAAATGTGGTGCGATGATCCATATGCTCTTGCTCATTTGCTACACTGAATGCAATGGTTCCTGCAGTGAGTTAAACCTTATACAGCCTCTACACTATCACATTATCTCAGATTGGTATTTCGATATAATAACTAATAAATATAATAATATAACATTGACAGGGATCATTCTGCTGCATAATGAGCACTTTTACTTTTGCTACTTTAAGAATATTTTGCTGTTAATATGCAAGATTTTGAACGCAGGACTGTATGGATACTTTTGCTTAGTAAAGCATCTTTATACTCATTATAAGATATGTAAAGGTAGTTTAAAGAACAGATCATGCCTCTCTCATATGAAATACAGTATTTATTGTTGTATTGAATAGAATATTATAAATAGTTTGTAATGAATGGCTTCAATGGCCATCAATCCACCACCATTGAATAAATAAATAAACACTGAACAAGGTATTCAACATGAGCCAACAGGACCGGCACAGAAATGAGTAGTACCAACATAAACACAAAATAAAAAAAAACACCAGCCTTAAGAATGAACCCAAAATAAAATAGGATTTAAATCTGTTGTCATGGACAGAATCCTAGTTCTCACAACAAACACTTTGAGTTATGCATCACACTACAGGTGCATTAATCAAGGCCAGTGGATCCCTAATTAGTGGAACAATTTTTATCAAAGACAACTAGTAACAGATTCAAAGGTCTCACAGATGTCACTGAGGCCTCGGGGCGTAAGGAGGCTGGAAAGGGGCTCTGGATCCGGGTCATGAGAGGCATGTGTCCTGATGGCTTTATTGTGGCAGTGAAAGGGGCTGTGTATTGTGGACGAGGAGTGTCTCAGTGCTGGTGGTGTTGGTGGGGGAACTGTTGGAGGGGACGCAACAAGTGGGGGAGCAGAGATGGGAGAATGGGAAGTAGACAGCTGCACAGGGGTGAATAGGAGGTCCCTTTGTATCGTGCCAACAAAAATCTGTGACCAATTATCTGTGTCTGTCTCTCAAGGGGAAATTCTTTAACACTTTGGGTGGATGTATAGAGAGGATGCATGCGGGGCAGTTGGGTGAGAGAGAGAGAGAGAGCTGTGGTGCACCAGTGGTGGTGGGTGGTTGAGGAGTGGGGTTGCTGCATTGGTTACATTCAGATCTTGCTTTTTAGTTTGGCGTGGAACTTTTTAGCGGGATTGCAGGGAACCTATAGCTTTTCTATTCTTTTCTTTTCTTGTGTTTCAGGTCGCTAATGTACCAAAAAATAAAAGCACATAATAGTCAGGAAAAGAGTTGCATTAAATTCAGTGCATGCAGCCAAAGGTGCGTCTATTTTAAGCACAGGAAAATAACAATTTGTCCCACAATTGCTGAATTACGCCTGCCTGTGCCTCAGCCCCACCCCACTGAGAAAGCTTCCTATTTGTGTGGTTAGATTTCCAGCTATGTGAAAAGTGTGTCCTACAGAGAGAAGGGGAAAGCGGTCGAGAGAAGGGAAGTTGGGCCCATGGATGGCTTGTAAGCCATGTGTTAGACATTAAAGGGCTAATTACAGTTTTAAAAGCCCCGTGTTTACCGCTGAGAAAAGCCTTGTTAGGTATATTTTACTGTCTCCCCTGAAATTATTCATCCTTGACAAGCTCAATTGACATTATCATAATTACAAATGTGATTGCTGCTTAATTGCGCCAACTGCTGTTTCACCGTTTTAAGCATCTGCAGCAGAAGTCAATAATGCTCAACTGCTCCTTTCTGACCATCCATCAGAAAACAGGATGCAGGATACAGGATAGTTGTCATCTTGTAACGGCATGCTTGAAAGGAAAACTTGTACTTGTACTGATGCCATTCATCATCTCTTGTTGACAGGAGTGAGGAATCAACACAAGCAGCAAATAAGTGGCGGTCCTCTTACTTTTGTCTTTGGAGCAAAATCTGAAATAGTGCTGCAGTGTGTTTGCAGGAAGAGGATAAAGGCATGTTGTGAACTCTGCCCTAGCCCGGCTGTGTTATTGCATAGGTATAGAATAACTCCGCTGCCGCTGACCCCTCGGCCACCTCTCCCCTCCAATCCCACACGGTTGTCAATAGCGATGACTCCGGCTGATCTTCACCTGTCAAAGCAAAGCTCCAACTAAAGACTTGCAGCTTGAGGAGAGGAAAGAAAAACAAGAGGAGAAGAACAAACAAGCCAACAAGCACAACTTTGTGGGTGTCTTTATCTCCTTACACTTAAAGGGTTTGAAAACAGTACTGAGATTTGCTCGTGTTTACAAAAAGCTGAAAAACGGTTGATTCAGAATTATACTACTAGACATCTAGGATTTGTCCTAAATTATATATTAGCTCACACAATTTCAACTCTGTTGATGTTACAATCTTAAATGTTTCAGCTGTGATTGATTTGTCGGCACCCATGGTAACCATGGTAACAGCAAGTGCAGTTAAATACTACAGTAAACACTTCTTGAGCAGCTGGTTTGTCAGAAATACAACAGAAAAGCAGCTGTATGTGTGTTTACAGTGATAGTCAAACTCACATTGGTTGAAAAAATGAGTCAGTCAGACCGTTGTCTTGTTTTGTAGACGCAACCTCTTAAGAATTACAACTTTAAATTGTTACGTCTTTATGTGAATTAACCCAGAGGTCTCAAACTCACTCCTTCAATGCCTTCAGCTATTTGAAAAGAAGAGTAATGCGACAAGTTCCAATCAATCAATCGGCAGGCAGCAGGAGGTTGGGATTGTTTTGCATTTCTTCAGTTTGTTTCTTCCTGGGATTTTTCTTCTCTTGACAGGAGGTGCCGCGAGCATACCAACAGTTGAAAGAGGAGCCACATTCTTTCAGCACAGATTCCTCCATCCATCCTTTGTTCAAAGTTTGTGTTTGTTTGAGGGGCTTTCCTCACATTGAACTCTTTTTGTAGATAAGTAGACTTAACCAGCCACAGACTGGGTGAGTCTCAGAAGCTGCCACCTTACTGGCCTCTCTGGCACAAAACTCAACACTTGAGATGGGATTTACATTATCAGAGAAAGTCTCACTGTTACCGAGTTACAGATGAGTGGCAGGAGTCACTTGTTTCAGTTCGTTTACGGTATGTGGTCACATTCTGTTGTCATAATGTCAGGCCAGTGTTAGCATGTGGGCTATTTTATTGGCTTTTCACAATAACCCGTGTCGTGTGGTTTCTGTCAGAGTGAAAGTACAATGGAAACGTTACGTTTTTATAGGAGGAACAATTCTCAGGAAACCTGGCTGAAGTTGTCTGGCTTAAAGAGAGAAGCCTCCTTGTAAAATCCACTAAGTCCTCAGTTCTGCTTGACTAGCATCCAGCCCCCCTAACTCTCGGAACGATGGGAGTCAAACATTCCAGCCTGCGTATCCCCCTCCTTGGCAATCTTTTTAGAATTAAAAGACAAATTTGGCCCCGGATCCTTTCCCTGGGAGTTCTATTTGTCTTGCATCAGGATTAAGACAATAACCTCAGCGTTGGTTGGGGTCAGGGGAGGGTGGGGGCTGGGGCGAGAGGCCGTGCATTCATCCACAAGTCATTGTTACAGTAGAAAGCAGCATGGGGATGGTCACAATGGAGCTGTAGGGTGAACAGGCTCTCTTCTTCTCCTCTGTGGGTTTATTCACAGAGAGAGAACTGCAGACGGCCCTTTTTCTACAAAGCTGTAGGGTGAATGTGGAAATTGAGGCTACCTGTTGCATGAAACAGCTCAGGCATTATGTGTGCTGCCGGCCCACCACCCTCAGGGGAAGGAGAGTGCAGGCTGCTGATGGAGACTTGGCTGTGGAGCCTAAACACACATCTGGTACACGTTGTGTTTTTTTTTTAAACTTTTTTTCTTTTCTTAAAAGTGCAGATGGTCTTGAATTGCTTTTTAAAAAAATATCTCCATTCTACAAAAACAAAAAAATAATAAAAAAAATAGAGCCTAGGGGAATTTTCACTTTCCCTCAGGGGATTTTTTTCTTGCTGGTTCAGTTCCTAAACTGTTCATGGACACGGAGAACCTGCACGAAAGGACAGAGAACAGAGATGCAGCTGCACAGCTATGTCTGTAGAACAAAAACCTGTACAAGGAACAGAACCACATTCAACCAGTTGTTCTATTAAGAGGTTATGTAATGAGACCCAGCAGGTGATGTATGCATGGGCAGCAGGACCGAGCTGTGGCAGGGCTCCTGTTGACGTTGGCCGTGTTCTTCAGGGTCTGTCTACAGGAATGGATCTGAGCCTGTTTTCAGGCCTTCTTCACTCGTTCCCTTTCTCTTTAGCCACTCCAAAGCTGAAAGCTATATTGTGCTCTCCCTATCCACGTGTCTAATATGACAGGCTTGAAACAAAAAACTGTGAAGACACATTATAAACATACAAGAGCATACAATTAAGATTTGTGAAAGAAATTCAGTGACAAGAAGCAGGGCGCAGAGGTTAGAACAAACAACCTGACTTACTTGCCTCTGCATTAGCCCACACCACATGCACCTTTTCTGGCAGTGCCCAGCGTCTATTGACTCACCGAGGTGCACCTTGCCAGCTATTCATACCTTCCTCCCACTCTCGTTTTATTTCTCCAGCAAGTCAACGAGTTAGCCGGCTAACCAGGTGGGAAATTCAAGGCTATAGCAAGAACTTTGACTTCAGCACCTCAAAATACATCTCTGTGACTTCTCCTACTGGTGAAAACCACATGGAGCATTTGAGTCAAGTCAGAACCAGGTAAGTAAGTTGAGTATACTTCTTCAAAAAGGGATCGCTTATACCTTCACTGTCACACCAGATGTCTTCTAAAGCATATTGCAGCTGTGTAATTAATCATAGTTACACCATTAGCAACCTACCTTGTACTCATCAAAGAAATTGCTCAGATCTGGGAATGTGGCCATCGCTACAACAAAGCCCAACAGGTCAAGACACACGGGCATTCAGTTGTCCAAAGGATCAGACAGGTTGTAAACAAGCCAGATTATCTAAACCACTTTATTTAGAGGTAAAACAGACACTGAGCACACCCGAAATGTAATAATAATAATAATAATCGCTCACTGCACAGAAACATTGTGTGCGTTCACAAGCAAAGTATGGCAGGTCAATGTTGAACCAGGAAGTCAGTCTGTTAACAGTAGTGAATGTTTGGGTAATATTTTTACCCTTGGCCTTTGCTGTCTCTTTCTTAAATCCTGTAAATTGTATACCTCAAGCCCTAACCTGTGTGTCGTCAAACGCAAAATATTGTCTCCAGCCACATGTCACTACTAAGAGCTAAGGGCTCCATGTAGCCCATCACAGTCACGTTTTCTTTGAATTACTTTTATTTCCTATATTAAAAAAACAAAACAAATCTCTTTCAGACAGGACCATTAAAACCAAAATATCATGTTACATAATTAAATACATTTCCCATTGTACAAAAGTGTTTTGGTTCAAAATTCAGTCACATAGATATGGCCAAATACACAAAAGCAAACATCAAACAATAAATTATAGTCTTTGTTTGTGACCCAACACTGAGCTCATCTCTGCACACAGCTCATGGACAAACAAAGTGCTGTACTGTTCCAGAGTGGACAGACTGTCTACAGACGTTGTTCCAGTGGTGAAGGCCATGATGATGATGATGATGATGATAGTCATGCAGACGAGAGGTTTGTAGATCCATGCCCCTGGAGAACCATCAAGGAGCAAAGATGGGCTCTCCCCCACTGCTCTGGTCCCAGACTGAAGCCCCTGTCTGGAATGCAATCTGCCTGCCATCTGCAGGCCTCCACAGCTCTGTTTGATATTCAAACAAACACCTGTCAAAAGTCCATGTCTCATCTCACACAGCTCTTGGAAATTGCCAAAAATTGTCGACTTCTTCCTCGCACCAAAAACAGAAGGGAGGAGGGGCAAATGTGGGTTTTATTCCAACCATCTGTGCATGTGTTAAATATAGATTTTTATGGAAGGCTCACAGGACTAGTTCTACTTTCTACTAAAATGTCAAAGAATAATAGGCCAGCCAAAGAGCTGCATTCAGTGAAGTGTTTGCACAATAAATTATTTCAAATTCAATTTGTTTTTTTCATCTTAACATCAGCTGGAACTGCTGATTGAACGGTGGGTGTGCAGTCACGGTGTAATGATGCCAAGAGCTTTGGAGGATGTTCTCAGATGGAGGAATAGTCATGGAGCCTTTGTACTAAATCTATCCATGTCCCCCTTTTCCTCCTCCTACTCCCTGCTGTTTTCCACATCTCTCTTTCTCTCTCTATTTCTCCCTCACTCATATTGAGATGAAGGGTCTGCTGTAGGATGACGGGACACTGCTTGGCAGCCATCCAAGCCCCACATCTGCCTGACGGCTGTTCCTCTCTTTCTTTTCCCCCAACAGCCCCCAACAGTATTGGTTCAGTTGTCAGCCCATTTCAGGGTCTGTCTCAAGGTCTGCAGATGTGTTTCTCAGAGCAGCAATGATGGACTCTTGCAGAGATCTCTAGTGTGAGTGACTAATGGCGCGGAGACATCTCTGAAGGCATTGAGGAATGGATTTATCCAATGTCATTTATCACACTGCCTGTCAGTGCCAATATAAATGCCTGATGGAAAGCACGCACTCACCTTTGAAACCAACTCAGTTGCTCCACAAAACTGGGGAGAAAAAAGAATCTGCAGTGAATCACAAGATAAAGTACGTATACAACATCTGAGAGACAAAGATTTGTATCCATTTTAGATTTGAAAATAAATTCAGATTGCAGGAACAGATTAAAGCATGGAGAGCACACGTTCCTGTGACATTTTGAGAAGAAAACAGCACAAGTTCAGGGCGAGTGTGAAGAATACGTATTTTGGTCAAAGACATAAACACATTTAGACAAGTATACGACAGCTTCAATGCCACCTGGTTTTCCCATGTCAGCGCAGAGGCCCATACAGACCATCTGTGGAGGCCGTATAACTTTAGCTCTCCTCATCTTTTCTCAGAAGGATTTTATTGTGTGCGTCTTGCATCTGCTATCAGCAAGGTTTAGAAAGCTCCACTCTCTAGTGTGTCATCTCAGCAGCCATCCTACTATGAGGAAAACCTTGAATTAGTCACTTACACACATTTACAGTTATCAAAAAGAACAATGGAACGTAAAAACAGCATCCATTATTCATCCACGCTGAGTCAAGAATAAAGGCTAACCCTTTGAATTTACCTGTGTCTGTCAGTGAGAAGAAAAATGTGGTGGTGCGTTGATAGACAGGCACTGCGTGTTCTTGTGAGATCAGAGTTACTGGATGTTCAAATCTTAGAGACGGAACCTCATGTCCAGATGCCAGGAAGGAGACTTTTTTTTTCTTTTTGTGAGAGGAATTATAAAATGTTTCAAGACTCATCCAAAGAATAATGAAGCAGAATAAGAAGCACAGCTGAATGCATAACAATAAACCAAGCGCCGGGTTTTATGTGAAGATGTTCTAGCTGGTGAGGGGGAGAGAGACACAGAGAGGGAGAGAAAGGTAAAAAGGAACAAGGAACTGACAATTAGGGACAACTAATCACCAAGTGGGTAGCCAAGCGCATCCCCCCACGCTGGTGCCAGCGCTTGCACTGTGCTTGAACCTGTGCTGAATGCCAACGGCAGATAATTATAAACCCGCAGGGCAGGCCTCCTCTGAGCAGAGGGAGGGATGGAGCCTCAGCCAAGCCTGAACTCCTGACCTTCTTCACACACCAAGCGTCTGTTGTGGGCTTCGGGAGGTGCAAGATGGGTCACAGCAAGCCGTGAGGGAACTGGTAGAGAGCGAGAGAGACGGGGGTGGTAGAGGGCCAGGGGGGGAGTGGGTAGAAGGATGGGGGGATGGGTGAGGGATACAGAGCAGGGAGGGTGAGGTGGGGGATGGAGGGATTTGAGAGAGGAGGTGCTCACTGGAGGGTCACTTTTTTTTTTTGTTGGCATTCTTTGGTGAGCGCTCCCGACCAATCAGAGGGGAGAAGAGACCACTTGGCAAATCAGAGTGAAAGCCTCAGTAAGAGAAATCCCTTTTGTTATGCCTGCTTGGTTATCTCCTCTCACTTTATCAGCATTCATTAGGTGGGGAAATGTGGTCTGTTCAATTCCTTTGTATGCGAAGAGAAGCCTTTGTTTGAGCGTGGTCATCTTTTAAAGCTTTCTTAACTTATCAGCAGATTGTAACACATACAACAGTATACACATCACATTATCACGCGTTAGTTACTTAAATCCTTGATCCATAATAGTTTTAAAGTCATGATCTCGCTAATTATTGTGCCATTAAACAATTAAGGGATCAAGTTTACAGATTGTTAGCAGAATATTTTAATCGCAGTAATCAATTACTTTTTAACACATAAGTTATGTATTAAAGTAATTTGCATTACTTTACTAAATGAATGTGTTTACTTTACTTCAGATATTCAGTCCAGCTCCATCACTGATGCCTTAAAACAACCTCCATGCCTCCACACCCACAAGTTACATCTTACGTGAAATTAGTAACTCTAAAACTGAATTTCAAATTGTGATCACTTTACACTACTCAATCCTGAAAAAAAAAACTAATCACATTATTATGATGTGTTACAAAGGACACTGTGTAGCTGCTATTGTACTGCTTATTTGTCAGTGTGTAATTCTTGATGAAAAGGTTTGTAATGTGGCATAACACAATGGACCATACCAACAACCCTAGTGCACATTTTTTAAATTTTATTTTATATTTTCTTTACATACGTAGTTTTGATTGGTCAGGTTTCTACACTTTTATCATTTTAATTGTACGTCTTTGAATTTCTTCTGCAGTTTACATCATGTTTGACATTGGCCAAGATGTTGCTGTCATTTTCCCCTTCGTCCAAATATGAAAGACTCAGCATAAAAAATTAAACAGCAGTAAAGTGAATGTCACTGTGAGGCACAAGAAAAAGAAACAGAGAAAACACTCCAAATAAAAAAAAAAGGGGGGTGGGGGGGGAAATCTCATCTAGAGCCCTAATCTTAATTTTCCCGTCTTCTCTGTGAAGTCAGAAATGTCTGCGGACCACCTCGGCTCATCTGGCCTCCTGCTCTCATCATGAAGATCTCTCTCGCTTTGCACTTTGCCAATTTCCCATGATTGAATGTAATTGGGACCAGATAACCCTCTCTCTCTCTCTCTCTCTCCCTCTCTCCTCAGCAGTCTTTGATCACTTCTGACCTGGCTCCAGCTCAACTCTGACACACAGGCAACCATTTCTTGGGTGGTTTGTGATTGCTCACAGACAGACAGCGAGATATATTGAGTATTGATGTGTGACCCTCACAGCAATCCAACGTTCTGCAGTGAATGCTACGACTTTATTCTCTCGGAGCACGTGCAACAAGCTGTCTCACCGACATACGTACATCTGTGCAATAGAATAGTGTGAGTTATTTGTGCAGAGTTGTTTATGCATGTGTGTGCGCACTTCATGAGTGATTGTCTTGAGGGAATAGAACAAGATGTGCGCAAAGATTCCCAAATTCGATTCAGGAGATTTGAATCCTGTGCAAATTAGCGTTGCCTCTTTCTTTTCTCCCCGCCGTACTCCTCTTTGAAACTCGTCTTCTGGGGCAATCACTCCCAGATGGAGAATATTAGACGTAATCACTTCCATTTGCCGGCTCTTTTACTTTCACTGCGAGGTGACATGCAGTCTCCCTCTGACATCTCCTCACAATGGACAATTACCGAGCACTCATCAATCACTTTCAGCCAAGAACTTTGGAACCCAATATCTGGTAGAAATCATCTCATTTGATAATGTAGAGAAACTCAAATCTGCTTGTGCGTATGATACGTTCATATTCTCTCCATTGTGTGTGAGCGCCCCTATCAGCGCTAGTCTGTGCGGCATTTCAAAACTGTCAAGTGCACTCAATATAACTTTCGTAAGCCCTTCAGTTATAGTGTAGAGCACATACATACTGTAAGAGATGCTTTTGATCTACCGTTTGATACAAATACTGTGTCAAGGGTATTGGCTCAGCTTCAACGATAGCCGTGCGCTTGCAGCCACTCTGCTGAAGAGAAACTGTCTTTCAGTCTGCCATATGGAAAAGCCGAAAATCACAGATGAGATAGACTGATATGTGAAACCGTCAGACATTTTTCCTTCCATCTACCTACATGTCAAAACCTCTATCCAACTTTTTAATATGTTCCCCTCTTGCCCAATCACCAACCTCCCTCCTCTCCCATTCATTCTCACCTCCTACCATCTTTCTCTCTCTCTCCCTCCCTCTCTTCCCTCTGTCCTTCATTCTCTGAGACAGACAATAAAGCAAGCTTTTCCACGGCTGACCTGCAGTTCACCCCTACCTCCACACCATCCCAAACCACAGACAGAGGGTGAGTTACAGCCCGAGATCCAATGTGGTGCCGAACGGTCCTGGAACCCGTGCCAGATTTGGGTCCCGCAGGGCTTGTCGGCCCCCGTGGCCAGTCGACTCTGTTCTGCTGATGGGGTCACACAGACTCCAGACATGCACACAACGCTCACATCATGGTCCCATAGAAGGAAATTCCTATGGGTTTGGGAAGAATAAAGGATGCAAGATTGAGGGGAAAAAAAGAAGAATATTGAAATGAAGGAAAGAGGAAATCCTGTTTCACGGAGAAAGACCTGCAATTGCACTTAGGTCAGAGTGACTCCTCTCACATCTGTCCGTTCTTGGGAAAGAAGCAGAGCGAACTTTGACATCCATCTAATTCTAGGCACGTGTTCCTTTCTGTTTTTCTCACGACCCTCATTTGACACAGCCACATCACTGACCTTTGGATCCGTCATTCGGCAAGCAGAAATTATAGTTCATGTGAATCAGATGTTACAGAGCTCCTTCAGTGCTCGCCAGCTCAGCCAGAGGACGAGCACCTGTTTCCAAATAAATCTTCAGATAAATATGATATACTGTAGCTTGATCATATGTCTGGAAATGTGGAAATCTGATCCCTTGTGCATGCATACTGTATTTGTTTTTACTCCCATGTGAATTCTTCATCTGTTGCCCCAATTTATACGTTCCCGTCTCGCACTACCCTTATCTTAAGTAGATCCCAGAATTCAGGATTTAAAGCAGAGGTCAGAGTCACATGTCTCTCCAGCCGCCTTCATCCCAGAGAGACTTCAGAGCATTTTGACCCCGGGGTCCTAGGGATGAGGTAGAGGCCCAGCCTGCCCTCGCTGGTGGAACCACGAACCGTGTCAGGTCATGTCAGCTCTCTGCTCAGCGCCCCCTTGCTTGAATGTAAATAAAGCCACCAGTACCACTCATCCTGTTTTGTAGGGGCAACAGATGACATTCTAATAATGTGGTGTTCACTTTAAAGCTCTTTTTCATCTTCTGGGAAATAATAAAGTAGGCAGCTAAGCAGCTGCCACCGTGGCCACTAGTGATAATTATGTGATCATGGTCAATGCTAAATAAACCAGTAGCACAAATAGAGTCATAAGCATATAACAAGTGTGCTAATGCTAGTGACTCAGTCAGTTAGACAGCAACATCTTTACACATTTTGCTAATATTAGCCACCATAAGTTAATATAGTATAAGTTATACCCCGGAAGTAAACCCGGAAGCTGGAAACGTTATTGGTGTATGCGTCAGGCAAGCAATTCATATTGGATTGAATAGGCACCATCTTTGGGTCCAGTATCCAGTTCTTATATCACACCCCCAGATTTTTTTCATTTTCATACCTGTAGTCTTCAGCTCCAACAGATGCTGACTCAAGTGACATCGCTCGAGGCAATGTGTCAGACCTTGTGCAGCCCCCTCTGGAGTCACAAAAAAAGCTACACATCTTTTTTTCAGTACATTTCCCCTAGACCTATAAACAGATGTGTAAAACTGGCGCAGTTTCCCTTTACATGTAACTTGTTTAGTGTATTGTTTTCTAACTATAATGTGATCTTGCAGGATCCACGAGGACCTTTCTCGATATAAGCAAAATCCAATTCGAGATTTGCTCCATTCCCAAGAATAACCCATTTCAACTGGGCACCTCAGCCCAAAGTGAAGGGAGAGGAGAGAGGAGAGAGACCTGGTCCCAAGAGGTCATAAATTGTTGAGGCAGAGCCAGTTCGGAATTGAGTGCAGGCAGAAGCCCCCTTGAAGAGTCTAGTGGTCTCTGTTTCTCCCAGAGTTTAACCCTCTCACCTCTTCTCATTGGCTACTCTTTTATTCAGTAGGTTGATTTATTGGAGTTCACAAGGGAGAAAAACAAGCATAGCACAGCCCTCAGCCATGCCTATGATAAATGACCCACGCTGCTATCTTCATCTCAAGTGGGACCTACAGTTCCAATGGGTGAGAAATGGCATGTGTGCATGCATATGTGTGTGTGTGTGTGTGTGTGTGTGTGTTCATTTGTGTGTTGCCATTTATTTATTAATAAACTTTTCATAAAATGTGCTGATGATAGAGGGAGAAATAGCAAACAAAGCCTAAAGGGAGAATTCATATAAATGTCTTCTTTAGTGACAGAAATGAAGAGTGAATGCTCATTTTATGCTTGTAAAAAGAGAAACAAAAGTATGATCAACACCTGCTACAAATATTTTGACATAAATTCTTTAAGTCTTTAACTACTAATTTATGGTTTTCCTTCCTCTTTCTCTGCATCACCCCCCAACCCCACCACCACCACCACCACCACCACCATGCCCCTGGCTGCCCCAATGCAACACTGCCCCTCTTCTCCCCAAATGAAATTCTTTGGAAAGTCATTTTATATCACCCTTTGACTGTGCATTGAACTGTAAAACCACCCCATTGGAAACAAAATAAAAGGATAGGAGAGGGAGAGAAGGGGGGATGGGGCAAGGAGGAGAATTATAATTCTTTGCAGGCCTTTGGTATTAACCCAAACACCAGAGCTGTCAGCAGTTCAGAGAGGGAGGTGCGAGGGGCAAACATTCAGTGTTAATTGGCACTTTGTAAGTTCTGAGCCTTCCCTTTGTGAGGGAAGTGGAAGAGAGAGTGAGTGAGCAAGAGGGGGGAGGAGGAGTGGTCAGCAGAGGTGGGGAGAGAGAGAGAGAGAGAGAGAGAGAGAGGGAGAGAGAGAGAGAGAGAGACAGCTCTTGTTCTTGTAGGTTTGTTGGGACTTGTTGAGGGTGTTTACGGTTCACTTCTTATCCTTTGTTAATTGGGCTTTCTCTCCCCCAATGAAAAAAAAAAGAGGAATTCATGTATCCCCCAGCCTGCCACCCATGCTCCCTGTGACTCTCCCCACCAGCCGGATCAGCAAGAGAGGGATAAATGACAAGAAAATAATGAAAGGATTGTGCTGCGAACATCATTAAATCACACACATACACTCAAATCCCTGTATATGACTCCTTATTTAATTATTCCAGATGCAACTGAAACGGTTTTGGTTGTGTCAGCCAGTGCTTTACACTTTGCATTTGCAAAAACTTGTGAACATAAACTGGAATCGTTTCATTTTCTGACATTTGTTTGGGAAGGTAATGGCTGTTGATTGGACTGAATTATTCTCTTTTGCTTCTGCAGGTACCAAATGACCAAAAGCGAAATAAGCAGCAAAGATGTATTTCCGCTAACATGAGGCCATTCTGATGCCCTCCGTGTTAATGGTGATACAGAAGAGCAGGGATACAGGGAGGTCAGACCATTAGGTACAGGATGAAGAAACACCCTGTCTCTCCTCTTTGTGGATCCTCTCCTTCTTGGAGTTATCTGAAATAATTAAAGAAGATGAGACTGGCGGATAGAGAGAGAGAGAGGAGGGCACCTGTCTATAAAAGAGAGAGGGGGTTGTTGCTGGCATGAGGCTGGTGCATTCACAGCACCTCTGGCCTCTTTCTGTCTTTCCCTCTCTCTCCCACTGACTGATGTAAATAATAATAGTGCCAGTACTGAAAGGACACAGGTGTCAACCATTGTGCTGAGCTGAATGGACCTGGGGGAAGGAGGTCAGGGGTCACAGGGCCATCTCAGCCACCTCTCACACCCACAGTTTGTATTCACAATGACGCTCCCTTTCATAGGTTTTCATCTTGTCCCGTCCCCCCGTCTCTCTCGCTCACTCTCTCCTTTTGTTATCACAGCTCCATGTTTTTGTGACAACTTTTCAGAGGTCATGCATAAGCTCAGTATTCAGGAAAATTAACATTCTTTTCAAAAATGAATCGCACCACTTGCACCACTACGTAGATCAATGGCTGGTTTCAACTTCGACAATTTGCTAAATATTTATGGTCTTCTTTTGTAAATAGCCTACAATGTCTATAGGGCTAGCCTACCTTCATTACACAGTACATATTTGTTTTATGCAGCAGAATAATGTTACAAGTTACTGCAGTTCACCCACATACATGCTTCACTACTATATGTTGCAACTCAGTACGTACTGCAGCTTCAAAATAATTCACATTTCCAAACTGATACAGTATGTTGTGACATTTTGGGAAATACGCCTATATGCACTTTCTTGCCAAGAGTTAGATAAGAAGATTGATACCACTCATATCTGTCATTTAAATATATAGCTGGAAACTGCAGCCAGCAGGGGGAAACCGCTAGCTTTTCGGCATCCAAAGGAAACAAAGTCTGCCTACCAGCACCTCTGTAACTCACTAACATGTTGATTAATTCATTAAAAAAAACTGAAGTCTAAGAAAGATAATTTACCATTTTATGAGGGTCTATGTGCTGCATATTTCACAGCTGACAGGCAACCAGTGGACACTCGAGAAAGTTACTGTCCTTCATGCTAAGCTAGGCTAAGTTGCTGCTGCCTCCAGATATACATTTACTGTACAGATATGAGCGTGGTATCGACCTTCTCTTGATAAGAAAGCGAATAAGCGTTTTAACAAAATTTTGAACTATTTATTTAATGATCAATCTTTACAAGATAATTTCATGAATGCATTTCACTTCAAATAGTTGATTGACCAATAAAATTACAGTGCGTTCTTAAAATTACAGTAATTACATATTATTTGTCTGTGAAGTTCCTTTCAGTAATTACTTTCAATTGCTCCTTTCATTTCTTTCCAGGAGTGCTGTCTCCCTGCGTCACATTGTAGGCTCACACCAACATAATACATCTGTGTGTTACGTCTTGGTCATGGTTTACTCTGCCTTTTCCACTTCCACCTTCACACGGGAGACCCCTGAGTCCCATTCTCACCAGCTGGTCACCCATTCCCAAGTCGGCGTATGATAACTGTTACACACACATACACACCCAATACACGCACGAGCCAGCAGACACACGTGACACGATGCATCAAGCATCAAGGCCGCTCTTTCTGTAGTGCTCAAGGTAGCTGATGGATGAAGCTGGACATAGATTTGTGGAGTGGTGTCCTCTGTGCTCAAGGAAGCAGGACAAGAAAGATTCATAAATTGGGATGAGTGCATGATGGTTGAGGTGCACTCTACTACTGCCATGGATAGGTGACTATTTATGGTCTGAAACATGACATTTCTGCTGCATCAGCAAACGTGCAAATGTAAAAAGCGAGGACACACTGTACACTATCTGGAAAAAGGTTATAGACTTATTTTACATGTCATTTGAGTTTACTACCGTAGCACATATACAGATGGTCTTTCTTTATCTGTCGACATAGAGGTTTAATAATATGGCGTATCATGCATATTAAAGCAGAATTCCACCTCAGAGGTTTGCACTCTGTAAGTAAGAGTCCAATTGGCCAATCAGTCCGCCACCTTTCAAGTTTTATGTGTATTCAATAAAGCAGCCAGCCTCAACTTTGCTCTTTGCCTTGGCAGCTTGCAGTCATAATGAAAATGTTTGATCATGATATATAGAGCTCAGTTTAAAACCCTGGGGGAAAACCTCCATGATACTGAACCAACAGGATAGCAATTATGTAAGTGTAGTGTAGTTTAATTTACAACATGCACTGCAGTGGAGAATAACTGAGAAAGACAAAATAAATAAATCCACGGGTGCATCAAGGTTTCAGTGTTTGATACTATATTTTGTGTGTGTTACAGCGAGTGAGGGTGGATGCTCCTCAGCCTATACGATCCACGCTTGGTGGAGATGGAGATGCTAGCGAAGGGTGAGAGGATTTATTACCTAGCATTAGGAACACTAATCTGTTGCAGGTGTTTCTGGCTGTTCTCCCAGGCCATGCCTGCTCTCCTCCCCAGGAGGCCCCACCATGTTTTTGTGTGTGTGACAGAGAGAGAGAGACAGAAGCAGCGAGAGGAAGGGAGAGAGCTTTTTTTTTCTTTCCACTGCATCTGCAGGGAGATTATACTATATTATCTACACAATCGTCTCAAATAATCAAGAGTGTCAAATTAACGACAAAGAGAACATGTATTCCAATGACGTCTGTCCATCAGACGTATCAATCGAAGACAACAGCAAAGCACAAGAAAACTGTGTAAACTTTTATATTACAGATTCAAGGCCACTTCATCTTGGTCTAGGAGAGCCATTTCTCTGCATCTTGGAGAAAGTGCTCTTCTTTTTGTTTCTCAACCTTTTTCACTCTATTTTTTAGTCAGGCATTTGTGTTTGACAATGACAACCCCACTATACAGTAGATATCCACTCTATCAGCAGGGTACAACATCTAGGGTGTATTACAATAAAGAAAAGACCACCAGGATGGATTGAGCCAACAGCTTCACAGGAAGCCTGTGGTGCTTTTGGGGGATGATGAACAAAGACACAAAGGAACCCGCTGAGAAAGTCCTGCTCTGTAGGACATCTGCAACGCCTACTGTGGCCAGCTTTGGAAAGAGGAAACTAAATGAAACAGAGAAGAATGGAGATGGGGAGGAGTCCAGGGGTGGAGAACAGTGAAGACAGGAAAGGGAACAGGGAAAATGAGGATTGATATGGTGATGGAGGTTTAAAAAAAAAGAGAGAATAAGATGATTCAAACGGTGCACACAGAAAAAAGGAACCACTTCTTTTTTCAACCAAACCAAATTGCTACATCACCATCAAATGCATGATGCTCTGATGTTAAATATTTTTTTCTCAACAAAGGATGGACTTAGCTGGTTCCAGTAGAGTTAGAAGTAACCTTAGTTCACTACTTTGGCACTACTGCCCTCATGTGGACGTTCAACGTATTATGTCTTTCAGATGAATGCCTTTTTTTCCCTAACAGGTTTGGTATTGAGCATGTACTTGATCCTTAGTAGCGTCTATGACTGAATGATTTAATTACAAAATTAATTTAAATAAAATCTTTGAAGGTTCCTCCAATCACTATTTTTTAGACCGTTTTAAATTGTAATGCCTTAGTTATCAGTAGTTGCAGAGTTTAGAATTGTTCTTCGTGCTGTGCTGTTTCTTTTTGGATCTCCATGAAACAGTTTATGGGTGTTTTAAGACTTTATGCTGTGACCACAACATCTCATGTTCGATTCCTTCATCCATACCCATGATCTCCCCTTCTTTCCTGTCACGTCTCAACTATCTATCAAATGACGGCAAAAAATACCCCAAAACACTTTGAAAGGAAACATCTTACATCCAAGAGAAATACATTGTGATTGGGGGAATATTTGTTTTCTTCTTTTACCTCAGCATTGAAGTAATGTCAAAAGTTTGATGTTCCAACCAGCACTGAAGCTTAGTCGAAGATGTGTCCTCTGTTGTTCAGAAACTTCCTTTGCTGACTCGTCTCTCAAGCAGCACGATCTCCCACCTGTGTACTGCCCCGTGTGCTGTCTTCTGAGAAGTAAATCAGGTTTGTTGTTGCTGTTTTTGTTCTTTATTTACACCTAATGTCAGCTGGTGCCTTAGCTTATGGTACAGACTGTTCTGTGCAGATAGGAATGAACGCCTTTCTAATTTCGTTGAGGCAGGCTAAAAGGAAACAAACCCAAACCATAATCTTTTCTCCCCTGTGGACTTTTTATAACCGGACCACTCCCAAAAGCAAGAGGAGGAATGGAGGACAAGGTTCAGTTTGTTATATCTAGTAAGCTGATCCATTCGGCTGTAAGGAAAATAATTTTCCAACTGCAAAGTTAAAGATGTAGGTGTACTAGAAAATTAAGGCTACATTTGGCTAGTGGAGAATATCTTTATAATAACATATATTACAGACAGGATTGTCCACATTATCATCATGCCCAGTGTGTATCAATACATGATACATTTGAAGTCAATTCTCTAAACCAAACAATAGCCCATTGAATCGTACTACAGATTAATGCTTCTCATGGTTTGTAGGTGTAGGTGTTCTGGATGATGTAGGCTGTGACGGAAGGGAACCAGTCTTTGCAAAGACTTACAACCTGGGTGAACCACGGGTAGAAGAGCTCGGACTGTCTTGTAGCTCCTGTAATGATAATGTTCAAGGCTGCATCTGTGGCAGGGTAGGCTGGTACATTGGTGATTCCCCTAGGATACAGAAAAATACTGTTGTTAACAACTGAGAACATCCGGCAGTAAACAATATGCTGAATACGCATATAAGTGTGCGTTGGAATTTGGTTAATAACCGTCACTGTATACTTGACTAACCTGACTTTCTCCATAGCTGCTTCAGTATCAATGAGCCCCAGTGTACAGATAGAGATGGACACATTGCTCTTCTTCATAGCGAGCTCATGCTCAAGGGCCCCGAAGAAACCATTCAAGGCAGATTTTGTTGAGGTATATGGTGCCACGAAGGGACTGGACATTTTACCTGTGAAGCGTCAATAAATATTAGGGGTGTTCTAACACATTTTTGTCAGATGTAAAACATAAAAATCAATTGTGGCCTTTATTGGGAAAATGCTTTGTACTCACAGATTTGATCTTAGCTAGTGCATAGGTACAACTTAGGAACACATGGTCAGGACTAGCTGTAAATTCTGATCTTTACTATGATGTATGGCACAATCTAGGCCATGAAATAGTAAACTGGCATAACTGACATTAGGAAAATAATGTATATAAAATATACATCTCAAAAACAATCTCAATTTGAGATCTATTTAGTAGCTGCTTTGGTGCTACTGGTGAATTCTTCAGCAGATTCGAGCTTGATTCTAGATTTTAAAGTGGTCTGTCAAGTAAGAAACTCCACTATAAGTGGTCAGAAAAAATGGAAATTTGAATATCTGCATTCACATGACTGACGATGAAGATCATGTGAAAAGACTGAAAGCTACTAAAAAGACCTTGAAGTAAGATTGTTTTGTGAACTGCTGCATCCAAGGTCAAAACTGGATGTGGAAATTTACCATTTTTCATAATGTTTTCAAAATGGTTTGGTCTAATCAAGTACTGTTTATTTTTTTGCATGTGGTTTTATTTTCCTGGGAAAGCGCTTTGTAGCTTTGTTATGAAAAAGTGCGATACAAAGGACGTTTATAATATACAGTTAATATTATTAGTATTATTTAAAATAAAACTGAAATATAATGAGGCCATACTACGTTATTGGTAATTAATGGGTGAAAACATTTGCATGTAATAATGTATGTATACGTATATGTTCCATAGTTTGCTGTCATCAACGTGTGCATGAAAATGATGTGGTAAATCTACCTAAGAGTGACGAAACAATCACCAGCGATCCTTTACTTTGCTCAAGGGAGGCCAAAGCTTTCCAAGCCATCTGAATATAGCTGAAGAAATTGACCTTTAGAAAGCACACACACACACAAATACAGAAATCAGTGCATTCCCCTTATCTCATGTGCTGATAGAAGAAGAAGAAGAAGAAATGTAAATATTAAGTCTATTATCTGTTCCACTCTCCGGAGCAGAAACTGGTGGTAATGCACCAATATGCTGGATTCCAACTGCCGTAAAACTAGAAGAAGAAGAAGAAGAAGACAGTCAAAACGCTGCACTACCTTCATCAGCCACCTGGTGTGCTCCACATCGCCCTCCCACATGCTGAAGGGGCTCTGCCCAATGTGGTTGAGAACCAGGTAATCCAACCCTCCAAGCTTTTGCTGAGCAAACTCTACCACTCTGTCAGGGTCTGACTCACTGGCCATGTCTGCTGCTATGTAGAAAGCTTTCTGGGCTCCCAAACTCAGGCACTTCTCTGCCACCTGTAAGTAATGATCAGAAAGCACGTCAAGTGCAGTTGAACAGTCGGGGCTTAATGCGAGCACCTCGACCAACTGAAGAATGACACAATGTTGTATTATGTCCTACTCAGTTTTTATGAACATACTGTACATGACATGGTGGACACAGAACTCCTCAGGCACTTGACTGAATTAATAGCACTTATTGGTTCATGCATTTATTGGTTTGAGCTTTGAGTGCATTTGTATGTTGTAAAGGTTCACTGACCTTCTGTAAAACTTTCTCCCTCCTCGCTGTAATTACTACCTGGGCTCCAAAGCGGGCATAGTGATATGTGATTTGTTCACCAATACCCGTACTGGCCCCAGTCACCAACACCTTGGCACCTCGGAGAGATTCTGTGAGATACACGAACCACGTAAAAACAAATACATACTTATTTGAGTTGTAACCACAGATATGTTGATGGAATTTAATAAACATTTAAATTGGAGTTCCACTTATACAGTCCTTGAAATTTTGATAATAGTACTGGTCTTTTGCCTGGGCAGGTATTTGTGCCATAAAAAGATAAACCAATCAAAGTCCTCCATATTTCAACATACTGACAACTTGGTCATTGGACTCATAGTGTAGAAAACCTTTGATTCTGAGGTGGAAGGAGCTGTTACCTATAGCTTCAATTCTCTGTCCCCTCTTTGTGAAAGAATGGTCAGCTGTTGTATTTATTTATTAACCTACTGCACTTTTCTGTCCAGGAAACTGTTACGTTTTAACTTTTGAAGGCCTGATCACTCCTTTTGGGCCTGCTGTCATTGAGATTTCGGTAAGACACAGGTTTGAAACATGTTCTCTTCCCCACCGCTTCCCTCCATAAAGATGGAGGCGCACATCCGCACCTTTTTCTCCCTGCCTTCATAAATTCAGCTAAATTTGGAATCAACCACACTTTCTCCTCCTGTTATGTCCACATGTCAAAAGACAAGAAAGTTAAAGTTTGCTGAGGCTACAGGAGAATCTCCCAGGTTAATGCACCTTTGTGTGCCTATAAATGCTGAGCACATCTGAAACAAATCATCAAGTTTTGTTCTCGTGTAAAAACGCAGTCGTATGAAATGACAACATATAAACTTGATTAAGCTGATTCATTAAATTTAAAAACATTTTTAAATTTTGAAAATGCCTGTAAAATGGAAACCTGTAGTAATATTAAAATGACACAATACTGAGTTGTGGAACATTTCCTGTGCCACATTCCAGCAATTTCTCAATACAATTTTGATCTTGTGACATGGAATTTTGGTCACCAAAATGTTGTAAATTGTCCTGAGTTTATGTTTAATGAAATAATACGGAGCAAATGTCATACCAAGATGCAGGAAAATGATTAGTATTTGTTCGAATTCTGTCAGGTTGACCTATCCGTTGTCTCACTGACACTTGCATACATTTGCCAAATTTAGCTGCAGATGGCCCTGGATTACATACAACAGATTCAAGTCCTTTTTGCAGCCTATAGCTTCCAATAGTTGTTCAACCAATTAAATAATTTTATGTGCAATGATACAGCGATGTGGGAGGAGAATCACACTTTAATGCAATATTCTCAAAATGCATTCAATAGGCACATTGATGTTTTTACATAGGCAGCAGGCATCCAAATGGCTCTTTAAAGAGGGAGAAGAAACCCAGCCTTATCAAAATATGCAAAAGACAACTTAAATTAAGGTTGTTTTATTTTTTATTTTTATCAGTTAGCAATTTCACAAAATCTGGTGAATTGGCCAGTTGCACCGTATAGTATTACATTAGAAATATAGACAAAGTGTCCATTATTTGATGGTTAACACTCATGGATTTTAGAAGCATTTGCAAATGTATTAAGAAAAAAGATCTACACACTTTGCAGCACTCTTGAATATGGAGATTTTCTGCCGTTCTTCCCTGCAGATCCTGATATGTCAAGGGTTTTTTTTTCTCTTCTTAATACACTTGCAAAAACGTGTTGATGACTATAGAATAACCTAACAACATGTGAAAAAGGGTGAGTACTTTCTGGATGCACTGAAAATGTAAATGCGTTACAAGAGCTTAAATCACTTTCACTTTGATCTTGCAGCTGCGTCTCTCTTACCTGCATCAAACCTGGGTGCAGTCCACTTGACAGCCAGGAAAGTTACACATATACTAGCTAATAGGATTTTTGTAAAAATTCGCATTTCGTAAACTTGTTGGTACTTTAATTTCAAGTGTTTGGAAGTTAGCCCAGACTTTCACAGCCCCAGGTTTCAGAACTGCCTTACACAGGAAACCCATTGCCGTTTATAATCCCTCCTCTCTCCTTCTCTTGACATGTAACGTCATGAACGGGGTGTGTTGTGCAGATAAGATGTTTATTGAACTCTATTCAGGCCTGACCAGCTTTTCAGATAGACATAATAAATATTTGTTTGGTATTTACAAAGAAAACCCTACTTCATTTAATTCACTGTGTCAAAAAGGATGTGGAAAATAAGACAATATACAAAGGATAATAATGGTGGAGGATTTGGATGGAAAATAGGTAAGATTGCAGAAAAGATGGGTCAAAAATTACAGTCAATCTGTTATCTTAAGTAATGCTCATCCATGGATTGTTCAAGATCCATATGCTAATTTACAGCTTCTGGAAGAAAAGAAGAACTGGTTAAGACATTAAGAGAAAAACATTTGTATAGATTTCTGACAATATATACAAATGGTTCAAATAACCCTGATGACGGGCATGTGGGAATTGGTAGATATATATACCAGAGTTTAATGTTAACATATGTCACAGATTGACAAATAAATTATCAATATTTTCAGCAGAAATTATTGCAATCATTTTTGGCCTTCAGTGGGTAAAGCAAGTAGAGCCATTAAAAATAGTTATTTACTCAGATTCAGCAGCAGCTCTCAGAGGTTTGACATCAGGGCAAACAGACAGAGAAGATCTCGTGACAGAAATCCATATAATGCTTTTAAAATGACAAAGGATAGGTATAGTTGTGCAGTTTTGTTGGGTCCTTGCTCATATGGATGTCAAAGGTAATGAACAAGCAGACAAATTGGCAAAGAAGGCTCTTACAGTATTTGATAACAAAGTGATAAAAGGAGTTTATGGTAGGGGAGAGGCACAACCTTTAATTAAATTTATCAGCCATAATAAATGCCTGGCAGAGGGAATGGGACAAAGACAGCAAAGGGAGACATGATTATAATGTGCGGAAGTCAGTTCATGTTAGACACCTTAAAGGACGATATCATAATAACTACAGAGAGGAGGTCATCATTACACGATTAAGGTTAGGGCGTACAGGTTTACACTCCACGATATCTATTATGGGGAAAGTCAATCCAATCTGTGTCAGTGGTGTAACGCTCTGGAAGATGTAGAACACATTATCATGCATTGTCGCATATATAATTCAGAGAGAGGAGACATTACGAAATACAGTACATGAGACAGCACAGGAATGGAGTTTAAATCATTATTGAGGACAGGACAGGACTTCAGGGAAATCGGAAGGGGGTTGATAGGATACATAATACAGGCAGGATTAAGAAATAGGGTTTCATTTAATTTCAAATAATCAGTACCCAGTTGATATAACGCCAGGAATCTGCACACTCCGATACAGTAGGTGGCGGTATGCACCTTTAAAGTTGGTTTTGAACACGAAGAAGACAACACCCACAACCCCTGTGCACAGGCAGGGTTGTCCTTCAGTGGAGCTACACAGATAGCCGTCATCCCAGCTCATTTTTGGCGTACTTGGAGTAATAGTACGTAAAAGGAAACGACACCGCTGTGGACCATGGCTGCAAGGATCCTGCCCGTTGTGAAGTTAGTCATTTTTATTTTCACCCGCAAATGCCCCTAAGTTAATGCTGCTGTAGGTGCTAGCTGCTGGATTAGCCAGTTAGCTCCCTGAAGGCAGCTTTCCACTTTTCCTCTCTAACCATTCTGCTTAATAGCTGGATATTTAGTTAGTTGGCCCAATAACTCTGCAGTGAAATGTTTTTATTTCATATACTTATCCGTTAGATTTGTACATTTGGCCAGATTTACCCGAATTTTCTTCGTTCGCTAATGTTGTATAAATAGCTAACTAACTTTACTAACTGATAACGTATTTGCATCCGGGGATACTCTCAAGTGTTGGCCATAGTAATACCAGCAACGAATTGTGGTTTCATTCGCCTTGACATGTTTTTGACAGGATACAGAGCTGGTATATCGCCTGACTGCCTCTGTGCTTTCATTTCCAGACTGGCCACCAAGGTGACTATTGCAGGAGGAGCTCTCTACGTTGCATGTGACTCTGGTCTGTTGGGGAGCAGTGAGCAGGGCTCAGAGGCCCTAGGGAAGGCAAAGGCTGCAGTTCCCCCCGCCGTAGAGGAATGGATGAAGTACTTTGGCCTAGAGGTACAGATAAGATATGAACAAGTGCTATGAGATAACTTTGTTATCATATGGCGCTATATAAATCAAAATGAATGGAATTGAATAAGACTGCTTAGGCACAGTTCTGATCCGGGACGGCCCTGAATCTGGGCTTGAAGGCATCATAATGCAACACCAGGAATGAAAATATGTCACGCAGACACATTTGTATCGTTGTTTTCGAAACTGGGCTACAAGAAGGCAAATATGTCAGTGCTGTAGACACCCCAGACAAATCTTTTGATGATTCATACATGAATGAATGAGTTTAATTTTATTTAAGTGTCCTGCCATCTCATGGCCCATCCCTTATGGTATTTCAAGATAAAATTATTGTAGTTACAGCTTCCAGCTGTGCTGCCCACAAATCTGTGACTTAAAAATAAAAAAAACGACACTAGTTATCATCCACCCATTACTGATATATATCTTACTTCCTGGATTCCCATGGATTCGCTAAATAAGTTGCCAAATTGAAGGTCTCCATCCTTTATGTCATTAAATGAAAGATCCTGAAATTTCCAGTACAAAAGACAGTGAAAAAGAAAGTAAAAAACTCTTTCTCCCTGATCACACACAGTACAAATTCAACTTTCTTTTCCTAAAACCGCGTACCAACCCGTTTCAGTATGAAGAGGCTAGAGGCAGTATACCTGCTCTAATTTGAGCTCAAATAGACCATTTCGTTCCTTGGCGGATTATAAAGAACACAATTTTCTGTAAAATAGCCATATTTTATGCAGTTTTGGTTTAATCCAGATCTCATTAGCCCAGCCGTGTCTTTTCAGAAATTACAATAAACGGTAGAAATCTTATGATATTTCATGTGGTGCTAATATGACTTTTCAGCGAAGCACCAACCTGTCAACCTTCAATCCTTCTTGCCACAGGCATGGCGCACTATTTAACTGCATGATTTTGAGTAGTATTGCGGGTGAACCATGAGCTGCATTCACTCATTATGTTTGTACTGGTTTTGAAGTTTTACAATATTCTATGTGAATTCAATAAATTGTACATAACTACAAAGCATTGTACCCCTCCCTCCCTCCACAGGCTCAGCTTCCAACCATACCTAAAATTGAATTCTCTCCTGTTCAGGCGTGGAACTCTGGTAAGAACTGAATGACAAATGTTTGTGGCCTGAGTTTGTTTTTATGAGAGCTCCCAGAGTTTAATTTGTGGTCATGCACTCCACTTGTTATATGCAGTGATATTGTCAGCGTTTCATTGGGGCAGTAATCAATTTCAGCATCACTATTATGACTCTTGATATTAGTATGTTTTTATTGGTTAACACTTTCAAGGCTTTCTGGTTTTCTTTCTGTGTCAAACCCAAACCACTGATGTGTATTTTATTGCAGGAGTGCGGTGGACAATTTCATGTCTTTCGGAGGCTCCAACAAAAGCAAATGAATACACAAATCAGGGTGTGCAGTACCTTAAAGACCTCACCAAGTGAACAGGAATTCTCTGGACAATCTGACATTTATCAACCTTTTTGAGCTTTTGCACTTGAAAAATGACATTACCCCTTCAAAAGTTGTAGCCCCTCACAAGGAAGAAGCAGTAGCCAACATGAAAGGAACGTGTTTAGATGAAAAGAAATTGTGAAATTCAGCTGCAAGTAGTCGTCTCCAGAATGGGCACTGTGGTTCTCTAAATGATGGTGGCATTGGTTGGGAGTTGAATTGTACACAATGCTAGGAGGCTAAATATGTTTTCTATATTTTCATCTTGTGTATACCACCAACACTCAAATATACAATATTGTACTCCCCCTTGTTCTCAATCCATTCATGTTATGAAGAGAATGTCTTGTATATATATGCAGTTTCACCATTTGTGACTAAATAATACACCAATCTTAAAACACACCATCCAGTCTTTAGTTTGATTTATTAAGGATATATATATATATATATATACTGCATGTGGGTTGTGGCAGTGTGTTCAAAGACCAAGACTGAACAAATGTGCAAAAATCTTTATTACTCATGACAGAATAATAATGACACCAATGGCCTGTTGACGCTGCTACAACTTCAGAACAGGAGGAGGTGATTTGAAAGCATGAAGGAGAGCGCACACAGCCATTTGTGACTCCACTTTACACAACATAGAAACACTCCACAGCACCAGCAGCGGTGATGTACGGTGTTTTATTTATTTTTTTAAGGTCAGACAAACGGTACTGATTCTGCTGCACATGGCCACTTCTCTACTGTCAAAATAAGGTTTGAAAATCTCCAGACACTCTGTTCAGGTGACGCATGCAGAGTTTTGACAGCTAAAAATAACAGTAACAGTTACTGATTGGCTAGTTTACTGATGGGATACGCTGAATGACCCGACTAGGACATACCGTGACAGAGTTGGGATGATATCCATACTGCACGCATACATGTTTGCAAGACAAAGTTATAAAGACCAGAACCAGAATTAGTTACTGTCAACAAACTAGTTCATCAGTTGATTACACCCGTTAAATGTTCAGTTTATAATTTATGTACATTAATGAACCTTTCACTAAAAGCTGGTGGTGTTCTGATGAGATATTCATATAAATGAGAGTAATCACAACAGGCAACGTTACAAGGCATTTTACACAAGTATTACATATTAAATACTGTCATCTGTATTGCAACAACTCTTTTTTTTTCTTTTCATGCGTGTGATGTAAAGCATTTATTCTGCCGCACTTTATCTCAAGGTATAGCGTACCATAACCTAAACATGTAAATGTTATACAATAAAGTGCTCCCCACAATATCAACAGTGAGATTACACAACCAATGATGATGTGTTATATTTAAAGAACATTTTCATACTGCATTAAGAGCAAATCACTGGGCTAATATAAACGGATGGTTGCAGAAACTTCCCTCAAGCTGTCAGTGCCAACACTTAGGAATGAAAACCAAATAACAGCCTTCATACACAGCGATTCATTGAGAGCGGAGTTAAGAGTATGTACAGTATTGCAGAATGACAAGCCGGAAGGCACTTCATGATTTGTGTGGGGTCAAATTTAAATGACAATTTAGCAAACTGCATCTTCATCACCTGTACAAAGGATCTGATACAATACTAAACACGGTGCAAAGGTGCAGGAGTATATATTGCCGCATGAGCATAATTTGTTAAAGGCTTTTGAAACTATAAGGGCCCCTTTCAGGTGATTTGACAATGATGATTCCATTCATCCCTTCCAGTACTTACACTATATTTGATGATATGGTTAAATAAATAGAGTACAGTACAGTATTTATTTCCCCATTTAATTCAATAAATGCCTCAGTGGAAGACATCTATTCCAAAGATAATGTGTATATCATACCTACTAGCTATTTAGATTATGCAAAAAAAAATGGCTTCAAAGGATATTTTGAGCAGCTTACTTAATCATACTGGGATTTAATTAAGATTATTACTTCAAGGACAGATCAAGAGAGTATCTCGGAGACAACAATGCAAATGCAGTAACAACTGCACTTTGCAGCTGTTGGGCAGTGCAATCCTGTCCAAACTTAAAATATAGTAGAGCGGCGACAATAAAACAAGTTGCCTCCCCTTGCCGCAAAATAGCCAAGCATAGCGGTGCTACAGTTCTGCTGTGCATATGAAAAACAGATTGCACTTTCTTCTGAACAATAAAGCATATTAACTATCCAACCCTGCCATGGCTTTGAATAACATGATTATAACAACAAGTGGAACTGAAGCAGATGGACGGAGGCTGGAGAGTGAGATAAAGTGTCCACTATCTCTAGGTGGTTTTGACCAGGTCATAGACGTGGATATGAAAGTCATCATCATATTTGATATAGTAGACAGAGGGCTTGGCTGGGACCTGGTAGATGACCAGACCTGTTCTCTTAACCCCCTTGTCAGTAACATACTCCACTTGTTTGCCCACCAGACTCTCCGTCTCTTCTCCTGGCTTCCTGTCTGCAGGCAACAGGTGCTTGTTTTCTGAGGAGTGAAACATTTGAGTTAGTTTGAAAATGTGCTTGTGTATATGACCCACCAAACACCACCTACTTAAAGTATCCCAACGTGCGTATGAAATAATACTGTCCGATTTGGTTTCTGACCAAAACATGCATGAAAAGAATTAAAAACAAAGGTTCTGTATTATTCTTTAAATGGTCCATCACCATTACATTACTCTTTAAAATTATTCACACATATAAAGCCTTTGGACAAGATTATCAAACATTTAATAAAGCTTTTTGGAGTATCAATTCGTCTTTGTTACATCCAAGTTAGCAGTACCTGCTTCAGGCAGAATCCTGAGATCTCCGTCAGCGTAGTCGTCCCACAGCTGGTACATATAAAGAACAGGGTCCTTTTCATAAGTGATATAATACCAGTTGGTCATGATTGGCGCTCTGGAGAGGACCATGCCTCTCCACTCGTTCTTCTCTCCGTCCTCCTTTTCGAACAGATGCTCCACAGCTTTGCCCACCAGCTCCTCCGCCCCTGGAGGTATCTTGATCTTGTTGTTTACTGTGGAGACACAGCCGCAAAGGAAAATACAACATAAATGTGAGAAACACAGCAATCTGTTGTGACCTTTATTATATGAAGAATATTTGTCTTGGTTCACATCAGAGTCGAAAACATGAGCTGATCAAGCTAGCTGGCGCAGATTAAAAGAGACAGAGGCTAACTAACTCACCAACTTTTTCTGACAGGACTTGTAGGTTCGACACCCTCTCGTCCTTGAACAGCTCGATGCCGTAGACGCAGTCAAAGCCGTCATACTTCACCATGAAGAGGGAAGGGTTCACACTCAGCCTGTCGAGTACTGTTCCCTTCCATTTGCTCTGGTTGCCCTTCTCGCGCCAGTTGTGCTGAATGCGGACTCCCAGAATACTGTTGGGGTCCGGGGTCAATGTGTCACTCAGCTCCCCGCTACTTCGCTTTCTGGTACACAAATACAAAACGATATCAGACTATGCAACTCTCCAGTATTTGATCGCATACGAATACTTGCATTTGAGACGTTTCTGAAAACATACTGTAGGTTACACTGAGGCCACATCAAATGATGTATGTTTCTTATTCAGGTCTATTTGCAACATTATCACCATCAAAAAGCATGTGATGGCATATACACAGAAGCTTTGTTTCTACATACCTGCCCCTTTTCTTGGACATGCCTCCAGAAATTCAAAGGCTACTGATTAAGAGAAAGACAGGGCAATGTTCAGTTATTATGCGAGTGAGTATGACAGCTGCAAAAACTTAACATGAACTGTACACAATAGCATGAGGAAGGCCTCTACAGGTCCAGGCTGGCCTGTCTGAGCGGACCTGTGATAGGCTGCAGCAGAGACGGACAACCCCAACAGCCAATAGACTTGCACGATGGAATAACTTCCTGGGTATTTTACGCTACACAGCCATGGAGGTCACTGTTTTCTACTGTAGCTTGTCATTTGTAGTTAGCATACTGCACAAGGATTAAAACGCCAGTAAACACATACATAAGAACGACAACTTCAAAAGAGTGTCAGCCATTTCACTATATCCGACGGATTACAGTATACGACGTCAGCCGATTACGCTTTGGTGCCATTAACCTATATACATTAGCAACAAACAGACATTTGATGCGGGCGAGCCCGATAAACTACGTGGTAAGTCAAGCCGTCTACCACTTGTCCTGGACTAAATCCAACGCACCTCACGCTGTTTTATCAGTAACCCTCGTCTGTCCTGGCTCTACCTCAATGCAGATGTTGCTGTCGGATAAGTGGAGGCGGCTAGCTACACCAGCTCTTCGGTGTCCCTGTTGGCAGGTAGCGAACACCAGCAACAACTGGGTGTTAACAGCCTTATTCTCCCTTCCGAACATATTCCCATTACCTTTACGCAGATTTCATAGCAGTATTGTTCAGTTCGTCTTGGCAGAGAGACGTTGCCACACACCAAACCCGCCTATGTAAATCTCGCGAAACCTGTGGAAAACGGGAGATGCGGAGGAGAAACTCTCGTTCCCAGCGAGCTTTCGGACACCATGAGCGCAGAGAAGGACGCGAACGAGCGCGCAATGAATAGTGGGAATTGGTGTTTTAATGACAATGGTATGGACTTTTAACGACCGGAGTGAAACAGGTGCTGTTGACGGCGCCGCATGCTGCGCTCGCGTGTTTTCGGGAAGTAGCGTAATTACGGTACTAGTGCGCATGGTCGACACGGACAAGTAAGCCGAAGTACACGCAGCCGACCACAACCGGTAAAGTGAGGCGAGGATTTTCTGTGACGCAAGAGGTGCCTAAGATTTGACTTAAAGGGGCAGACAGTGTAACAGAGGTGTTAAATATATAAAACCATTGGAATCAAATAGAAAGTTATTATGTGTCCCAGGTTCACTGTTTCCTAAATATGCCATTGGCCTACGACAACGTTTTGCATCTTAAGTGTCAGAAAATCAACTACAGTAACACAACACTAAATTGCTTGGTGCACATTTTGTCCTCTACATCACCGCTGCAGGAGAAATTACATCTGATTGCCAAAATAAAATCATAGTATTCTGTCCATTTTAATAATTTCAACCTAAAACCATTAGGATGCACAACTCATTTACATGACTCAGACCTGCAAGTGCTTTTGCAAAATAACAGCACTTGAAGGCCGTGTGGGAGGTGAGCAAATTTGAAAATGATCTTGAAATATTAACTGAATGCATATCAGTGCCATGGGCATCATAAATCTCCAGGACCGTAGGACAGCCTGTCACATTTACCTCTCACCTAGCATTCAGGGTTAGTGATTTTGGGCAAATAATTGGACACGTCAGCTCGGTAGCTGCCTTCACTGGTGTTTCACAGCAGGACGTGCATATTTTGTCACCTCACCTCACAGAAAACACCTCTCTGCACAACGTCAACGGACAAATATCACACTTAGATCACCTAAAATCCTATATTATCATCATGTTAAGTTGCACAATACAGCTGCAGTTGCAGACTATAAATGTACATGATATCAGCTAAACTAAACAGACTGCATCCACTCAGGCTTGACTTGTAGCACGGGAATTTACTTTATTTTTTCATTAGATTTAATATTACATTTTGCTCAGTATACTTTGAAAACTTTGGAATGAAAAGAGTTTTGCCTGACCCATTTTGAATGCATGCTGTATAACAAAATCAAAAGGTGACAAGTGGGGTCTGACAGAAACATAAATTATCACCACATGTCAACATGTTTGTATATTGTCAAGAGCCTTGTCTTGAAAACACATCCCACTCAAGCATGCTGACACATTACCACTCAGTCTAATTTGCCTAATTGTTGTTTAACACGCTTGTAATCCATTCCCTGAAGGACGAAATGCGAGTGTAGACGTCAGGGGTCCTGGGGTTTCCGCATTGCCGGCCAGAGAAGGACACGACGCCTGCTACAGCTCCATCACACACCAACGGACCACCTGAATCCCCCTGAAGCAGGAAATATAGGAGACACTTAACAGAAGGTGCACTTTGTTTAAAATATCCTGTTTGACTTCTTTCAACACAAATCTAAAATGAGGTGGAAAACGGCACCATTTTGCACCAGACATTAACATCATTTGGAAATTTAAATGACGTTTAATGTCTCGACAACTCCTTCAAAAGGTCACTTTGGGGCGTCTGTTTCCTCACCGAGCAGAAGCCTTGAAAGACGCGGGCCCCAGTGCCACAAACCATTGTCCTGGTGATGGGAACTGCTCCCCATCTCCTACGGCATGTCTGCTGTGGCAGTGTGGTTACGTTGACTTCCTGAAGCCTGTTTGGTAAGGTGTTGTTATCCCCTACATCCCCCCAGCCGGCTGTGATGCACCGACTGGATGTATTCAGTCTGCCACTTTTCAGAGGGATCAGCTGCACTGCTTCAGTCAGCTGGGCGGAGCGGTTGAGCTGAGACAAAGAGATTATTCATTCATTCATTATCCATACTGCTTATCCCGAAGGGTCGCAGGGGGGGGCTGGAGCCTATCCCAGCTAACATTGGGCGAGAGGCAGGAAACACCCTGGACTGGTCGCCAGTCA
>JAVQJF010037884.1:0-15615 GCA_036023855.1 Gadopsis marmoratus
GACTGGTGGCCTCACTTGTCTCCTCTGCAGATTCCAGTGGAAGCACACACACACACACACACACACACACACACACACACACACACACACACACGCAGGTCTGGTAGCCTCCAGACTAAATTCCCTGTTCATTACTATGTAATGCTAACACTAAAGAAATGTAGTGCTAATGTTTTCATTTCCAGCAAAACAACCGGAATCCAGCCGAACTAAACACTTCGAGGAGAGTTTACTATGGAGACTGCAATGAAAAAAAAAACCTCCACAAGAAATGTGCGATTGTTGCAGTGATTGTCATTTAAATCTAATTTAAACATCTTAACATACGATCTATATCTACAAACAGTGGAGGCCGGGCAGCCATCTTTCCCATCAAGAGAAGAATGTGCAGTGAACATCCCATGGTCCATGAGCAGTTGCTGGATGTGGCATTAAATTACAGATTTCTAAATAAAAGGTGTCTGTAGTTTTGGTTTTAGGTGCAAAGACCTTTAAATGTCCACCTCTTTCTACATTATGAGCCACGGGTCGCTGCCTTCACATTTAATGTTAAATATTTAGACCGTCTGAGACACATTTAGAACTGAGAGACTGCTGTCGGCTCTCTGGATTCGGCGGTGAGCTTATAGCCCTTCCCCCCTTTGGGTTTACCGCGACAGACTTCAAAAATGTTCCCTCTCTGCAACGTTTGGCCCAAAAAAGGAAAAGGAAAGCCCCGTCAGAGCAGAGATTGGGCGGCTGTGATGAATTGATTGGATAATTTCCACCATACGGGAGCATTCAGATGTGATTAAAGTAACGAGATGGCATTTGTCAAAGGTTACCGCGGCGAGGAGGAAGCACAAGGCTGCCTTTGTCACCGGCGTGTTGTGCTGCAGAGATTATCATTAGTCCATGAGCACAAACACAGTAAAGGCTGAGAGTTGTCCTACATGCCGTTTGCTTTGTACGCCATACAGTGCAGCTCCACGGGCTCCTTCACTCTGACCGGAGTCAGCAGGAACAGAGCTGCTCTGTCTGCCAATTAGCTCGCTGGATACAGAGGAAGAGGTTTTGGAGGAGCACTGATTGAGGTGGAGGCAGCTCCAGGTAACGTTCAGCATCATTTCGAGTCGGTCTGCCTTTCAGCCAATGCCCAAACTTTACATCAGGTGAGAAAGCCTCCTAGTGGCCGTAGAAATTACGACTCATGCGCTTGATGCTTCCCAACAAAAGCTGTCATTTTACCCCAAACCCACGATCTTTCCCTAAACCGAAGAAACTCTCGTTTGTGCCTCGAACCCAATCAAACCTTAACCACAGCGTTATCAGTCACTGTTTTATGACGTGACAGCAGCTTTGGAAGACGCATAGAACCTCATGCTGTCCTTCTGATAGAGGCGTCGGATCAGAAAAAGCTGATAATGTGTAGTTCTGGAGGCCACGGACGACATATTTCGTTTGGCACTTTGTGCATCTTCTGCCTCTTTCACCGTGCCTTTAGAAACATCCCATGAATCTGTTCTCTGTCAAACCCCTCCCCCCCCCCCACGGGTAGCTGCAGTGGTTAAATGAACTAAAAGATTGGATCTTAAAATGACGGGATGTTGAAATGTTCAGTGTAGAAGCAGAAACTCCACTGTTTCAGCGTTGCACACCTGCAATACTGTTGGACTCACGATGGACAGTTCAAAAACATTTAAATGATTTAAATGACGTCCATTTTATTCCACACATTCTTCTTCCTTGTCAAAAACCTACATTACCCACGATGCAACTCGGCCGCAGTCCGGTGGGAGATTTAGCGGCTAACAGAGCCTGCAGACGTCTGCTCAGCTCACTTCTTCTCAACTCCACACCAACTGATTGTTCTCATCTTCAAACTTGTATCCTTCAGACCCGATCCGACGCGGACATCACTCGAGGACATGTACCAGACCTCACACAGCGCCCTCTGGAGATGCTAAAAGGCTTTATGCTACATTTAAAAACCTGTGCATTAGAACTCCCAAACACCTGGAAACACTTAATATGGACAAAAATCTTCAACAACATGTTTCACCTTGTTGGAAAGAGACGCTACGATAAAATGTCGCTGGGCTAACAGAGAGAGACTTCTACAGGGGTCAGAGGTCACAGCTACAGTAGAGGGATCACATATTATAATGATCTACAAGGGATTTTGTTTTTGTTTCCTTCCCATTTTTCAGATTCTCTGTGGTTTTGCTCCAAAGCTAAACATGCTCTTAACTGTTCCCTGAGCCGAGCCAGGACCCGCCAGCTCCCGGGCCAAACCCCCCCCCCACCAAGTGAGGCCACCGCTGGAACACCAGCCTCTGAAACGAGCCTCAAACCAAACAAACCCAAATCTCGGATCGTCCCCCCTCCCTCCCGCTCACTCGGACCACCTGTTGCTCTCGGCTGCCAAGCAAGGAGCTCCGTGTTCGGCTCAACAACCTGGACTCCGAAAAGGCTGAAAATCTCTCTCCTTGTTTGGGTTTTATCACACCTGTGCTTTTCATCGGCCCGGTCCTCTAACAAAACGTCAAAACCTCCCGAAAAGATGTCAGAACAGCGAGAGTTTATGCAAGTAAACACATATTTGAGCAGGTTTCTCCGATTAGAACAGATTGACTTTACGAAAAGTCATAGTACAGTAATGTCTGTGTACCTTTACACACCTGGAAACGCTTCAGAATAATAATAATAATTTGTTGTAATTGAAGGCCGTTCTTTAAGAAAAGGGGACACCTGCACAAAGTGATCCAAGCGAAACAATGAACCATTAGATGTTAGGTTATATAATGAATATTGCTTAAACAACACCAGAATCCCTTTTGTGCTACGCTAGCAGGATTCCGAACAGTCCTGTTAGCTCAGAAATGTTAGAAACAAAGAACGGCAGCATCTAAAATGACCATCTGCACACATCACGGCTTCACCACAAGAGCTCAAAATAGAGCCCCGATGCAACAGAATGAAACTGGCTTTTGTTTTATGTGGACAGAAGCAACCAGTTGTTTTTGTAAGAACTAAAAAAGGAAAACAATTAAAAAAGGCCCATTAGAGAAGCTTAAAACCCTTCGCCCAGGCCATCTTATTCATTATTGATTTTATTTTTTAAGAGAATCGGTATTCAGGCTTTGGCGAGTTTGTGCAGGTTTGCAAATCAAAATATGAGCCGATACACTCGACTATAATCCCAGATGTGCTGAGGAAACGTAGCGTGAACACACAACAAGTGTGTGTAGAACTGTGCAGGTTAAAACATTTATTTCAAAAAAGGTGAAATGATCTTATTTTTCAGGATATACGTCTCCTTAATGGTTCTAAAAAAAAATAAATAAAAGGTGGTTTCTGGGCAGAAACGTTGAATTCAAGCAGCAATCTTTGGAACTGAAATTCAAAAGCAGTCAGTCGGGTTTATATATTTTTTGTGACAGGATTTCCACAGGCAGGACGGCGGAAAGATAATCTTCCGTTTAGATTTAAACTCCAGTCTGACCTGATTTACAGTAACATGTTCCTGTTTTAAAACGGCTGGCGACTTACTGCGAGAGTGAAAATCTCCTCCCAAACCGGCAGACGAACCACGTCACTTAAAGTTTTGACAGGGCGTTTCTCGTTCATGTTACAAACCGTAAGCCGTCACCTCCTCTTATCTCTGCTGGTATGGAATTATTGCACAACTTCAGACTTTCCTGGGAGATTCCTGCTGGGAGCCTTGAGAAGGCAGACAGAGCCGTCAGTTGTCAAAGAAACTTGTGGTTCACGATCCCTTTTCTTTCCAAAGCGCAGCTAAAACTGCAACCGCTGCTCTCAAAACGCGGTTCAACACCGAGTCATCAGCTCAACCAGACCCAGTGAAGAAGGAGGAAGAAATCAAAACATTTTGGGAAAAATCGCATCAGACGATAAAAAGGTCAAAGTCAGCCGGCTGAGTGTGTTCGAGTCGGTGTCAAAGTGCGGCAGAGCTTACATAGATGTGTCGCTGCTGGTAGCGCAGAAAGAGGTTGTGCATGATGGCGCCGTCGTGGAGGTCCTCGAGCGTCGCCATGTCCTCCACCCCTGCGGCGCTGCTGTGGTGCATGGGCTGCACCTTCTGTCGGGTTAGGGCATTCTGCTTGTAGGTGTACACCTGGATCAGAAAGAAAACCCAGCTGGTTAGAGGACACACTTCAACGGTATCCTGACTGACAGACTGCATCTCATGTTACTGCGTGAAGCGCTGGGAGAACGTCTGGAGGTCAGAGGGACATCCAGCCCAGGACTGTGCTGAAAGAAGGAGAACTCAAATCCTGTACCAGCAGCAACGTGCACCGCAGTGTCCAAAGTAAAAGTGCAGGTTTGGAGAGGGCTGCAGTACAGCAGCACCTCTTCGGTTTAGGGGACTTTCATGCTTTCGGGGTCATGAACAAACTGTACGGCTCCTTATTTTCACAAAAATGTACGGTTCGTTCTCATTTTATAATATTTCTTCACATGCTTCTGCAATTTTCTGTTTATATTCTTGCCGTTTTCCTCTTTACTATGATTATTTATGCACCTCATATGTGAAAACCTGCTGAAACACGGGTCTGTCTCTGATGAAGGAAAGAGACAAATATGCAAAATGAGGAAATGGAGAAAGAGAGAAAAAAAAATATTTTTTAAAAGCCTTTATTAACACCGATTTCATAAATAATGAAATAAATATACACCTCACGCAAACACAGGATTAAAACATAAAGTATCGTCCTTCACGGAGAACAGTATCTCACCATAACACCACGTCCTCTAACATCCATCCAGACTCCCTGGTTTTCACTAATGCCACAAAAAAGACGGACCAACTTCGCCTCTCCTAAAACACAAAATTAAGCAGCTGCCATTTCTTTGCATTATTATAGCACCAAATACGAAAGTGATTATGGACCATTTGCAGTCAAACTCCCTGAACAAATATTCCAACAGTTCAAACAAACCTTCACATTCTGAGAAGCAGTGAAAAACTGTTTCTGGCCTTTCACAGAAAGGACATTTGCTGGAGGCAGTTGGGTTCATCTTTGCTACAAAGACCCTGAGGACCCCCCACCGAAGATCACCTGACCTCTTATTTCACTAATGAAAAACCCTCCACGCCGGCGTAACATTACTCCCAACATGCAATGTGTTTCTTCTTGTTTGAAGCCTTTACAGTTTCTATGTTGTCCTTCAGTAAGAAACAGTAAGAAAGAGAGAGAGAGAAAAAAAAAACAGTAAGAAAGAAAAGAAAAGGAAAGAAAGAGCCGAAAGAAAAAGCTCTTGAGATAATGTCTAACAGTCCTTGTGTCACAGAGCTCCAACGGAACAGATGTCTTGTGTTGTCGGAGCTCCTGATATGTCATCTACACTTTGGAGGTTTCAACCCAAAAACAGATCGGCTGTCATGTTAAATCTAAACTCCGACTCTGACTTTCTATACAGACTCCACGCTGCTTCCTGTGTGCTGGCTTGTAGCGGTCCGTCTGCGGTCGGCTGGGATTGTTACTTGTCGTCAGGTACAAATCTACCGACTTCCAACCATCAGACAAACGGAAAGGGGGGGAAAAGTACATCAATGTAAAAATAAAAGGTGGTAAGTGAAGCACAGGAACCTTTGTAACCACAGCTCTTTAGTAAAATGTGTCCAAAAGTAAGGAGCTTTAACTGCATCCTGCGGGCAGAACAATAACCTTCCTCCTCTGGTCGGCACCAACTGCCCCACGGCTCATGTTTCACGCCACCTTCCACACAGGTGGCACGTGGCAGACAGCTGTGCTGCGCGTGACCCTGGGCTGGTGCAAGTGAAGGAAGCCCGGCCGACGGCTGCTTATCGCCCGTGTCCGAGGACAAGGCCGAGCGGCGTCTCGAGACAAAACCCCCGACAGAGACGAGTCAACACCAGCGATAACCGGCCACGTCGCATCGGTCTGTGGTGCTGGATCGTGACGTGGTGCCGTTTATCTTTTTCCTATGCTAACTTTAACTTAACACATTCGGAGAGGGTTGGGTGTTCCACCTGGTCACTGGTTTTAATCCCGTCCCCACCACATATAACGTCTGCATTTTCCCCACTTTATGCCCCCCCCCCCCCCCCTCCCACAACCCCAGTAAACTACTGTTTCTCTGCATCTCTTAGTATTTATACAGAGAGAATCATTGCTGTTGCCGAGTGTTATCAGCTCGGGGCACAGTGTTAAACCTGGAGAGGCCCAACAGGGTTTTCCTAAGTAATAAAAGTAGAGACCGGGACCCCAGCTGGGCGGGCTGCACCGGCGTGTTGCAGGTGGTTCTGGCTTTGCTGGCTCACCTTCACAAGGCTGAGCTGATCTTATGCGCAGTGAGCTGCAGGTCTTATTGTAGAGGCAGAGATAGACATTCTGTGAAAATACTAAACCCTGTTGGTGCAGCAGATCATTGTCTATTACAGAAGCAGCTCCAGCAACTAGCCAGGACCTTTCGGACGGAGACACACTTATTACCCACCTCCCTCTGTAACATTAGCCTTTACTCACAACCTTCCCTTCTCCTCTACCTGCCATGCATTTTGCTCCTTTCTCTGCTAGCACGAGTGCAGAATTCTGAAGAATTTCCGACGTTTCTCTCGGCATATGAACGTTGCCCGTTAGTGCCAAACGGAGGCTTCAAACAAAGGAGAGGACCAGCGAACATGTGGTTGTTTAGGCTCAATTTACACCTGCCACTTTCTAATATGGTAACTGTTATTCCAGGCAGCTCTAAAATGCACCCAAAGCTCAAATCCGTAAGTCATTTTACACTTTTAGCAGCCAAGCACACGAGCCACATGCATCTCTCACGAAACGCCAACTGAAACCCCTCCCAGTGCATATTATCCTGCCTTAACCAACACGCCGCGGTTCCTGATTTGCTGCAAACTACCATTCAGACATCAATCTGACGACGGGACACTAAACATCTATTATCCACTGTACTAAATGTATCTGGATGGGACTTCACGTGTTCCACCTTTGGCCAATTTAACAAAGAAAAAAACACCAAACTACTTAAATCAAGCCAAAAATACAAACAAAACTAAAAAGCAAAATGAGTCTTAAAAGGCTGCTTTCCTTTTTTTCCCCTCTTTCAGATTTTTGTTTGTTTTGTGCCGACGTGTTTCAGCCGCAAAGGCCGAGGTCAGATCCAAGCAGGAGTCAAAACATTTTACACAAGTCTCAACTTCAACGTCGGTATCAAGTAGAGAGGTCAGGTTATCTCAGAGTCCCGCGGCGAAAGCAACCCGAATCAAGACGTTCACGGTGCAGTTGTGAACTTCTCGTTATTTATCACTTGGTTTCTATTTCCCCGACAAATCAAGTCCCACATGTTAGTCCTGCAGACAGAGGTACAGCTTTGGAACAACGATGCTATTTCCACGTTTTCCCACCCTCAGGTGACGGTTTTATTTGGAGAAAACAGACGAACTACGAGGGAAGATCTAAAATCCAAGGAAAAGATGCCGCGGTTCCACTTAGACTTTGATCACTGTCACTGCAGCGTCACAGGAGGTTCAACAGGAGGAGATCAGAATCTTCAGTTTGGTGGATTTCTGTTCCCTGGTGTCCTCATTGCCCGACTCTGCTCAGGGCACCTCGGCCTGTTATTTACACTCTGCAATTCTTCAGCGAAGGTTTAATACCGTCACACTTTAAACCCACTGCAGCTTCTGGGTGGAAAAAGGAGAGCAGCCAAACCCGGTGCTGCCTCAGCCTTTTCCCCCGAAACAGCAACACCGCAAGGACTGTTATTCAGCTACACACACACACGTCATTTCAATGTTTCAGCCTGAAAAAAAGCAAAAACCCCATCTACTCGTGACCCCCCACCATCAGTCTCACAGGTGTATTTACATCTGTGGTTCTCAGGTTCAACTAAACAGTTTTAGGCCTGAAAAACAACATCATCATAAGTTGTGCATCCTGCGACCACGTGGATGTATTTAAACTATCTCCCCCACGGAGATCTTTTTCGGAAACGAGGCCAAAGCACGAAGGGCATCTTGCAAACTGCTCTTCCGCGATACGTCAATCGATCACTACGAAAACACATCGAGGTTCAGCTCCGGCGAGTCAAGACTTCGGTTTGGTGTAAGATGTCCGGCTTTATGGAGGCCGATGCAACGCTGACATTTCCTACCAGAGTTTAACATCTTAACAGTAACAGCACCGTTACTGGTGATGCCTGTTGGTTTTCTGGCCCCCGCTCTTAGTGCGTGTTTCTTCTTCTTTTGTGGATAATTGATAATCTGTTTTCCCCACATGAACTAAGCTGCATAAAGAAGTGGAACTCTAAGCACAGACACGCAGGCTGAGCCCCGGGGTCCTTGACCCGCTGTGTCCGAGCGGCTCGGGGGCGACTCGTCCTGAAGAAAGCCCGTCTCTGTCTGAGGAGCCAGTCACATCTGACCCCCCCACACAACACACACATTAACACCAAAACCTCCCACCCAGCATCCTGCCAGGCCTCGTTTCTCACATTCCAGCCCGAGTGACGCTTCGGGGGGAGGAAAGCGAACGTCACAGAAACGTCTTTCAGACGGGTGAAATGTGATCGAGTCCTTTTAAACGGCGCATCACCGACGCTGCGTTCGCAGCACACAACATAAGGGTTTTATTAATAACACTTTTCTTCTCGTTATCGATTCCGCTACACAAACCTGGACGAGATACGCCGTTCCATGTTTTAAAGACCAAACCATTGGCTGAGAGGTAGACAGTTAACTGATAACTGCCTTGTAAACAGTGTTTACAGTCAACAGTCAGACACGTGCAGTCAGTCCTGAAGTCCTGCAGAGGGCCGACTGGAAACACACCATCGCCTCTCCGTCAGCCGAGTCTGATCACTTCACATATTCCTGTTGCACCCTGACTACATTCTTCAGTCAGGTCACAAGAGAAGCTCTAAACTGATTCCCTTATTCAATCATTTATGTTCATAAACAAACCTAATTAGCACCAGAAAACACATTTTGACAGAAACCTTGAGGGTCGTAGCACGTGGTCACGGTTAAAGGAATAGTTCAACATTATGGGAAACACTTGCCTACTTGCTTTCTTGAATTAGATTGGTGCCACTCTTGCGTCCGTTTGGTAAATCTAGAGCTCGAGCCAGCAGACGGTTTGCTTAGCTTAGCATGAAGACTGGAAGCAGGGGAAGCGGATAGCCTGGCTCCGGCCACAGCTTTAAAACGTGCCTGCCAGCACATCTGAAGCTCATCAATTAACCTGTTAAATCTCATTTGTTTACTCTAAATGCAAACAGAAATGTGAAATCGACTGCTTGTGGTTTTGGGGGAGCAATTTGTGCAGTGACATAGCTGTGCATCGTTGTTAACATAGTTAAGTGTATTTCCCAAAATGTCAAACTACTCCTGTACAGCGTCAACACTAACCTGACGCACAATCTTTTCAAAATTGAACCAAAATCACTGCAAGCCTTAGCCAAGCGCTTTAGTAGCCTAAATGTAACAACAAGAAGGATGCAATCCCAGAACCCCAGTCTGTGGAGCTGTGTAAGCTCAAGCATCCACCCCGAGGTCGCAGCCACCGGTCCAGTTCATACCTAAAGTGCTGGATGGGGCCGAGGTCAGGACTCTGCAGACCAGTCAAGTTCTTCCACACCAAACTGAAAGAAAACACTTATACACGGAGCTGGCGTTGTGCACGCGGGTATCATCGTGTTGAAACAGGAAAGGGACGCCAGAAAATAGGTCTAAACTATCACTGTATGGTGCAACATCAAGATTTTTGTCACGGCAGCATTACAGTCCCCGTCTCAGCAGGCCTCAGTAGGGGACAGCTTGTCCTCTGGCTTTGGCCTAATTAGGCATCTAATTTGTGCAGTTGTCTTTGTGGAGATGAGGAGGGCCCACGGCTTTGAAAACAAAGCTGCAGGGCCCGGGCGCTAAGCCTAGCGACAGATGCTAACGGGAGTAAATCTCTGTGGAACAAAGCCATTAGACAGCATCGCTGCAGAGGCGGCGGCGGCGCTTCGGTCACTTCTGTACCCCCCCCCGGATCAGCAGGCTTTGCTCCTAGATCAGTCAGGTTAAAGTCTGTTGTTCTTACATATGTGGATCAGGAAAGTGAACTCACATTTATGTTCAGGCAATTAGAAAACCCGTAATCAAAGAAACACACAACGAGTGACCCGAGGAAGGAGTGAACTAAATGATAAGTGGACTTCACTGATCCAGTGCTTTTCAACCTTAACGGTTCCCAAAGCACTTTTACAGATTGGTCTCATTCACTACGTTGTATTATATTGCTGTTTATTATATGGCTTTATTATAAAAACACACGTGTTGCATGTCCGTCCTGAAAGAGGAATCCCTCCTTTGCTGCTTCCCCTTGCGATTTGTGCAACTTTTTGTGGAGTTCTTCCTCATCCCATCCCAGGTCAGGGTCTACAGAGTTGCACGGTGGGTTTTGGAAGTATCTGTTGTCAGAGATCCACATATTTTCTGACACTGTTGTTCATCTTTTGTACTGCTGATTCACACAGGACAGTTCCATCTCCATCCAAGACGTGACGCTGTCTCCAGCTGTCAGTCACCTCAAATGTTTTGGCGTTTTCGGACAAAACTGATCTGGGGACTCCCTAAGTGGAGCTCCCCCGGGAACCACAAACCACAGGAACGCTGAAGTGACGTAACCCGCTGAGGTAAGTTGGTAGAGCAACATCACGTCCATTTGTCCGTGTTCTGTTCAGACCTTTAAAGCTACGAACTGTTGTTTACACAGCCAACGTTCTACACTGGGTTTTAAAATGTCCAACACTTTTAGATTGAACCAGCATCCAATTTTAGTGTTGCCCAAGAATTGTACCCTTGTTGCATCAGAAAACAGCCCTTAGACCTAAAACTAAAATTCCTTCAGGCATGTTAGCAGGCAGCTAATCGCTTCAATAACGTTTCAGTAATCAGTTTGTCAGAGCAGGAGGACTGAAACCCTTCATTTTGTGTCATTAGGAGGGAAAACTAAACCCTCTCAGCCCCCTCACTCTTTCTGTCAGACAGTTGAACAGGTAACCCCCCCCCATCACCATCACCATCACCATCATCATCAAAAGCAGCAGCTGCTCTTTGAATCACCATTCATCTCCTGCTGCATTGTCCTGCAGTCAGCTCAGGAGGAGGCGGCTGTCTGCACCATCAAAAACACTGAAACCTGAGCATGACGAGAGGATCCCTGCAACCTGCGACTCTTACGGAAAAAGAACACACACACATTGTGCATACACCAACATCTACTGGCACATTAACCACTCAAGAGCACCCGAAGACGCAATGCACGTCACACACCACAATATTCCAGACTATATATGGATCCATACCATAATATACCTATAGGTTACTGATGATTAATTACTACCACTGTCAAGTTGGTCCTCAGTCACAGCGTCGTTAAAAAACATCCCCACAACAAATTGTGTTCAGCAGATTTCACGGATTTAGCCGCTAGATTACGCTGGACTCTCACGCAAACTAATTCATTAGTTAGTTCATTAATTTGGTTCCCTGTCAAAGTCGCTCACATCCTTCCGCTGCCCATTTTTCCTGCTTCAACACATCGACTTGGAGGACAAACTGTTCACTTGCTGCCTCATCATATACCCCCCCTCCCCGCCCAGACAGGTGCCATGGTAACCAGATAATCAATGTTCTTCACGTCACCTGTCAGTGCTCACAGAGTGACGGCTGATCAGTGCAAGGAAACAGTTTATACTCTATATGTCTGTATATTTCTATTTGTGATGTAAATATAAACTACATGCACACACAGATTAATCTACAAGCATGAAAACACACACACATTGACGTAGGTGGGGTTTAAAGTTGTGTGCGTCCCTGATTGGTCGGCACCGGCTTTCCTCACAAAAGAGCAACATCTGCGCCGAAGCTGAACAGGTGACGTCCGTCTCCAGTTACACGCAACAGACGGCTGGCGCACACACACACACACACTACATGACAGAAAGACACAAAGACACAAAAGACACACACACACAAATTTGACTGCACACACACACCAAACACACACTTATTTGCATCGTGAGTTTTGTGACTCTTCCAAAGTCAGCAGCTGGAGTCCTGCACACGCCGCGCAATGATTTAATGATTAGAGACAAGAACAAGAGGAAAGTAACGTATTAAAAAAGGTGAAAGAGAAGCGGAGAGGACAGATACTGAATGGGAGACAACGAGAGCAAAGAGAAGAAGACACAAAAACAGAAGAGAAAAGAGGACAATGATTTATCAAGGAGAGACAAAAAGGAGAGATGGGACAAAGAGAAGGGAAATAAAGAAGAGAAAAGACAAAAGAGGAGAAAGGGGACAAGAGGAGACAACAGAAGTCCATCTGTACAAAGGGTTACTTGTTCCAGAGTCTGCAGCCATGTTGGCACGTTCTGTAGGCACAGCTGAGCTAAACGCCAACTTTAGCATGCTATCATGCTCACAGTGCCAACGCCTAGCATATCCTGATGTTTAGTTGTTAGTTGAGTTTGGTGAGCGTGCTAACACTTGCTAATTAGCCACTAGCCAAGGCTGATGGGATATATCAGGTGTTTGGTCATGGAACAAAATACTGGACCAATTAAATGTGTAATTTGACGAAGTTTAAACCTGAACCACATCTCATGGCAATACATCCAATAGCCACTGAGACACTTCACCGTTAACCAATAAAAAGAGTCAGACTGACGTCGTCACCTCTAGCGTGGCTAGAGCCACAGCATTTCGGCTGTACACCGCAGCACCAGCATCCTCCAGCTGAGGCCGTAAGCTGTGGCACGGAGGGTCATTAGCGTCAGTGGCCAGCAGGCCTCACAGTGAGTCTCCGAGTGAGTAGGAGCCCAGAGATAAGAATGCCTTAATCTGCCGGTAAATCTCCAGGACAATACGCTGGCTCAACATGACCCCGAATCCCTCTGCGCTCACATTTACAGGCTGCCTTCGGGTGGCGAGCCTCTGCTGCCGCGGCAAGTCTTTGTCAAAGGCGGTCAGCGCAGGACAGGCATGCAGAGCGAATCCACCCAAAGCCGTTCGCGCGGGTTATTGTTGGTTGGCCTGCTTTTTTCAAGGCTTCGGTTAAACTGGAGAATAGGTGGCAGCTGGCAGCCTACGCTCACTTAAGCTCGGGCCTGTGGAAAAAGTACTTGCATATTATTTTCACTCATAATAAGCATTTGGAATTCTGCAGAAAAAAACCAAAAGAAAGGACGTTATTATATAGAAAGAAATATACTGTCAAGGCACGTTCATCAAGAGTCCACGACCCACTTATTCCGTATAGCGGTGTGCCGATTTCTAATCACACGAGTTTCAACCGCAGCCTTGCAGGAAGGGGGGAAACCACGCTGTTGCTGCTCGACCTGCGACATCCTCGTCCCCTCAAAACAGGCTGTTCTAAAGCGACTGGCTCCACATCTGTGTGGTTTAGCTTGCAACTAGAGGCGACACATCGTTTCCAAAAATGTCGTGCATTTCTGCAGCTCTCAGCACTTGTCACAGTTTTAACTGAACCTCTCCGGCTTTTCAGTTTAGTTGTACTCTGATCCGGTTTGCATTAAGAGCTTCCCACCAGCAACCCAGCGGGAGGCTTTAACTGTGAAGCAGCTACAGAACGTGCGACACATTTGTCACCTAGATTAGTGATTAGCGGTACCACTATATCAAATAAGAAGACGGGGACGTATCCGGTGCCAGTTGGTCAGCGGATCAGCCAGGATCGGTGAGCTGCAGACAACAAGCTCTTACTGCGGTTTGTGAGAACCAGCAAACCTTCAGTAACGTCCTTTGTCTTAGTTTGACTTAACTTAACTTAACATTATTGGTCGTCGCAGCAGTGGTTGAGGACAAGTGACATCCTTAAATTATCCAGTCGACAAATTATGCGGCGTCAAAGATGGTCTGGCCACTGATGCCGTAAAATTTAGTTTTCAGAGAAATAAGGAAATGAAAAACCGGAGGGTAGAATGTTATAGACAAACTTCAAAAGCTGCTTTAAATAAATACTCTCAATTCAAACTTAACTGAGATGCAACTGAAAAAGTGCTGCGATGCTCGCCGCCTCTCGACAAACTCTCTGCCCTTTCAGTGTGTTAAAGGAGTCGTAAACCTGCTGATGGCAGAGCTGTGTAGAAAATCACTCCGAGGTGTGTTGACACACCAGAATGCTGGTAGAAGGTTCGACCGTCTTCCACGTGATCGCTTTGGTGTTTGGAGTCAAAGGAAAGCTTCAAAAGCAGAAAGATCCCCGCTGTGTGAAGAAACACACTTCTTGGTGCCCTCGCGACACTTTACAATCAACCCGAATCTGTGGGGTTTAACACCTTGCAGCAGAAAAGAAAAAAAAGAAAAGAAATCACAGGTAACTACGACCAAATGTTCCAGCCTGTAAAACTGCTCGACCAGCTGATTCATGTTCATTCTTAATAACCGACTCAGAACATACATAAACCCCACTGTGACCCCTGTTCCACACAGCATGTCCTTCACCTCGCCTCTATCCATTGTTTTGACAACTCACGGATGAAAGCGGTAATGCAGAACCATACGGGGTTTAGAGGATTTGCTGCATCTTGAGTTGGACCCTCTTTAAGCCTTTGCTCCGTTGGCGGTTTACGCTAAAATCTGTCGGCGTCAGATCCTTTCTTGTAAGGAGAGTGAATGGTCTTCTTCGCCTGGTTCCAGTGGGACAGTAAGGCCAGTCAGAGAAACTATAAGCCCCAGAAACTAAGACAAAGAGCTAAAACAGTGCCTTTAATGCATTCATTCTTATTAGAAAACCACATCTGAAGCACTTTGAACATCATGCAAATTAGACCAATAATGTCTGTCACTGAAACAAAGTACTACTACGGCAGGAGCTGGGAGACATTTAACATTCCTTGAAAAGGTCTGAAAGGGGCTGCATGAGGATCAGATTCAACCCGCCGGTGTTTGCATGGTTTCACAGAGGGCGTCACGTTAAACAGGAACTTTAGTGGTTCTTACCTGGCCGTAGTCTGTGGCAAAGACAACAACACCTCCAGAGCACGAGGACACGGTGCTGGGAAGGTACTGCTCATCCTCCCGTAACCACACCCGGTCACCCTGCAGGAAATGAGAACAACATACATCAGTTTTACTTATCGCGCCCTGGACTGAGCTCCAAATACAAGAGACTACAAGAAGGGAAAGAAGAACTTCTAGCCAGGGTTAAAAAGCATCTCTAGATAATCCAGAAATGAGTTTACCACACCAGACACTTCACGTCATCACGTCACCAAAACTGTTCTCAGTAGGAGCAGAAATCATAGAAAAAAAACTAAACATCTCGTTGACATCACGGACAGATTATTCATGTTTCGGTCGCGTAGTGCCACGAGGAGCTGAATTAGCCTCCATCCGTTATCACGGCACTGACCTTTCTCTGACCAATCGGAGGAAAGCACAGAAACCTCTGCAGCGTTGGGTTTCAGTCACCCAGGAGGCCAGAAAACCTGCATGTTTATCGATGCTTTTTAGTGACCAGCAGCGGCGCAGAGTCAGCCAACTCTTTCATACCTGTTGACCTGTGGAGTTTGGGGGGGGGGGGGGGGGCGGGGGGCGGGGGGGGGGGGGGGGGGGGGGGG
>JAVQJF010037893.1:0-15166 GCA_036023855.1 Gadopsis marmoratus
CCCCCCGGCGCCCCCCCCCCCACCCACCCACCCACCCCCCCCCGGGCCCCCCCCCCGCCCCCCCGGGGGGGGGGGCGCCCAGGAACTGAGGGCCAGCCAGTCACTGGATGTCACTGAGAAAGAGAGGTAATGAGAGCTCTGGTGGAGGGGAGAGAGGCCAGAGGGCCGGACGCAAAGGCCAAGTGAGAAATTGAGATGTTGAATATGAGAGGGAGAGATGGATGAGTGTGAGAGATGGAGGAGAAAGAGGGTGGGGGGCATTGGGGAGTGCACGTGAGTGGCCCTTCATCATGTGAAGTAGCTTAAGCTACAAGTGTGTCACACCTGCAGGCATCCACACACACACATACACAACTGCACACACACAGTGATCACACACAGCAGTCACAGCTCAGACAAGTACTTGACAGTTAGTGGGTTTTAATGCTGGTTGAAGGCAGGCAGCGATTCAACTGATCAGCCTGATGATCACCTGATAAAGTTAAAGACAGATGGATGGACAGGTAGATGGTGATATTAAAGCAACAGAGTAGAAAGAAAGAAGTAAAAAGGCGATGCATCTGCCTCAAAGAAAAAGCAAGACAGACAGGTAAAGACGAACGCAAAAGTATCTGGAAGAGAACAGCCTGGCAAAAACTGACAAAGGGAAAGCAAAGGTGTGTAGAAAGACTAGAAAATGCATGTACAGTAGGAGGATATACAGTAAACCACAATCCTCCATTGGACAATGTTGAATTGCTAATTTTGGCTCTGGTGGAAAATTTGACAGGAACGCTGACTGCCTTGTTAAAGCTGCATCAAAATGAAATTATGTGGCACCCTTTTTTTTTTTATTTCACCCTATTCTATTATTTCTAACTCTAGGAAAGGTAGTGAGTGTGACAGTAACTGCTGCGTAGGAATCTGGGTCAGACATGACATTTAATAACCAGGGAACAAGCTGATACTGTTTGATCACATCAGAATTTTGTTCTGCCATGGATTATAGAGACAAATGGTGGCACCAACAAGATTTAGAATAGACAATTTTCCCTCCAATGTAAAACAATGTGCGTGGGAGTACAGGTAAAATAAAACTCCAATACCTTTCACTGATGGAATTTTTTTCTTCCGCTTGATCACTCTTGCGCACCGTCTCTCTCTCTCTGCCTCTCTCGCTCACACAAACACAAACAGACTTTTGCAGGTGCACGCACACCCCCGCACATAAGTACACGCACACAAACACCGTAGTCTGAGCTGCACCTCTACTGCCATCTAGAGGCTATATGTAGAACCTGTAGAATGGCTGTTGCCTCGAAAGCGATCATTGTGATTTTCTACATACAGGTTGGGGAGAGGAGTGGTCAACATGCTCAGGAAATGCTCAGATACTTCTGGGAATGGTATCACAAAGGGCATGCCATTCCGTTTCCACACTCGCTCCTGGACAAACATATTTAGAAAGAGCATATCTACAAACCTAAGTGCAGCAGTGTGGTGTGCATGGCTGGAATTGTCCCAGTGAAGTCACAAAATGTGTGCATGAGGAGCACACAATCAATTCAAATCTGCCATTTCTGTTCCTTTTTTTGTGTCTTTGACTATGCCTCAATGACTGTGCTTACATACCTGTGTGCAACTTCCACGAGACTGTGAGCTCTGTGTACATAGCAACAGTGTCTGACTAACGCCTGTGTTTGTGTAAATGTATCTGACAGCACTCTTTGTATGTGTCAGTTTGTGTTCTGTGTGGATGTAGCGGTTTGCACGGTTCACTCCTGTGTTCTTTTGCAACTCTGATACGAGCTGGCACGTGTGAGGGTTTTGTAAATAGGTTGATATGGTAAATATCCTATAGTATATACTGTAGACAGAGATATTCAGATTGTGGATACACACAAAAAAGCACTGAAAATACTGATAACCTGTATCACGCACACAGCTCACCAACAGCACCACAACTAACCATAACACTTTTCATATTAAAAGAGCACAGGCTTAGCGTCAGCATTAGCATTAGTTCAGTCTTTTATTTCATCCAAATCCACCTGCAGTTCTCTGTAAGCCAAATATTTTCTGTTGAAACAATAGTTCAACATTTAGGGAAGTACACTTATTTGCTTTCCTGCCAAGAGTTAGGGGAGCGGAGCAATACCACTCTCGTGGTGATATGATTAGCTTGGTTTAGCGTAAAGAATGGAAGCAGGGGGAAAACAATACTGCGAATACACTTGTTTAATTTGTACACAAACAGAAAACAGAGCTCTAGAGAGCTTTAGAGGTGCTGTTCGGTAGATTTCTATAACGTTGGACACCCAGCCTAGCTGTATTCCCCTGCTTCCAGTCTCTATGCTAAGCTACGCTAATTACCTCCTGGCTCCGGCTCCATACTAAACACACAGACTTGAGAGTGCTATTAACCTTCTCTTCTAACTCTCGGCATAAAGATGGAGTGTATTTCTCGAGAACTATTCCTCTAAGCACGAACAGCATCATTAAGGAAAGACATGTGGAGAAATGATGCAATGCAGTCAGCAAAGTAGCCTCTTTCACCAGCTCACAGGCTTCAATCATGCCTTCCCTATCCCACCTCCGCCATGTCAAACACTGAGGCATTAAGTACTGTTTTGTGCTTGCAAATGGTATTTAATTAGCTTTGTTGATCTGTGTTCATTTATCCAGCCCCCATCAGTAAACAATCCAGATTTGGAGTTAATCATCACTGTATCAGGTCACACCACCTGCTAATACTGATTATCTATGGATTAATGGCCATCTAAACACATGTCTTTCACCACACATACACATATGCAATAACACACATGGAGAAATTCAGGAACATGCATCTTTCTGCCTTTTCTCTTCATCATATAGAATTATATCCCGTAATACACACGCAAACAGTACATACATGCATACATAGACACAGCACTTGGGATGGACAGTTTCTGTCATCGCAGCACTTTCCCAAACAGGCTCTGATTAAACAGCAGCTTAGAGCTCTTTAATTTCATGGAAGAACAGACAGCGAGAGAGGGAGCGATGGAGAGAGACAGAGAGAGAGAGAGAGAGAGAGAGGTGTGTGAGGGGGGTGGGGGCAGAGGGAATGAAAACAGGCAGCAGCCAGAGAGTAGACTGAAAGGATGGATGGAAGATGAGAGAACGAGTGAGAGACAGTAAAGAGGGAGAATACTTGAGCCGAGAAAGGCGGCAATGACAGACGGGATATGGGGGAGAGAAAGAGGACATGGTGGAGTGTAAGGGCACAGGAGAAAGAAAGAAAGAGATCTGAGGGCTTGTCCAGAATTCAAAAAACCTTGAAGAGTAGGTGAGGAGAGGTTGGAAAAGATATACGCTGCAGGCAGGTGGAGGGCTTCAATTTTTCAGTCACATAAAAAATTTAAATCCCAGTTAAAATCTGTGAATACTGCGTATCTGTGATTTGTCTTATGTTCAGTCACACAACATGCTTTCTCCTCTTATCTCTATCTCTACACCCTATAATGCTTTCATGACACACACATGCTTCCAGGTAGCGGTCAAATGGAAAGGGGAGGGAGATTATAAAGGGATATCAGCCACGGGGATGTGACCGCAGGACACACCACGTTCTGAGCCAACACACAAGAGAGAAGGTGTGTTCGGAGAGCCTATAGCAAATTAAAGCAGTTAAGCCACCAGCCTGGAGCAATTTGAGAGTGTGTGTGTACATATATTTGGTTCCATTTCCATTTTCAAATGCAACATTCTATAGATTTGTACACTAAAGTGGTTCAGTCAAATAGTTTTTTTAGCATTCAGAAAAACCATGTGGACTATGCACGTACACACACAGGCCTATAAATAACAGGATTTTAAAATGCAGGTCGTTATAATATATGTTAAAGTTCTCAGAAGTCTATTTCCTTTCAAGAGCTTCACTGTGGCCTTAAGGAGAACTGTGCAGGTGCTAGCTATGGTACCAGAATAATAATAATATATGAATATTTATGCCACATTGTCCATTCTGAACTGCCTATAGATGGCACGGGACCTTTACTGCTGGATGTCTGAGTGTGGGCTACTTATGTGTGTGCAGTGGGATTATGCACAGAATATGGATAGCCTACTAGAGCTTCTGTATGTGCACGCTACGCCTTACCTTAACGTTGTGAGAGTTGACAGAATTAATTTTAAGTAGGAGAGACGGCAACATCAACCTTTTTTGTAACGTTGAATCTTTTATATTTCAGATATTCCATAACTGTTGGGGCCAATTTGGCGATGGCGGCAATCGAAATGATGTTTGAAAGTGTTTGTGCATGTTAGATAAGAAGCTCAACACTTTCTCCTGTGGAGCGGAGACAGAAATAAAAGAGCAAAATCAGGCAATAATACCACATGACAAGTAGAAGAAGTACTCACGTGTGCAGATTGGTGCGCAGGTCATTAGCTTACGTAGACAATATTGAACCTGAGACATGAAATAAGATATGACAAAATGTGGAGTACAGACACACGTTCACAAGGAAATCACATGACACCCGGTGCGTCTTGTAAAACAAACACACACGGTTAAAGTGTGTATCAGCTGTCAAGCTGTTTGCTAATGAACTTCAAGTGGAAGCATTGCTCTTCATCACCTTTACTCCTCCGTTTGTATCCTCTGTTGTCTCTTAATCTCCCTGCGTCTGTTTTCATCCTCTCCTCACTCCCTTTATCTTTCTTGCTGTTTATCTACAATTTCTCTTTTGCCCCTGCCTGTCTAACCTCTACACTCTCACATCTCCTTTACCTCTCCATCTACCGATTCCGTCCTCTCTTCTTTTCATCTTCCCTCTGTTCCTCCCCCTTTGCCCTCTTCTTTTCTCTCTCTCTCATCGGCTATTCCTTTACTTGTTTCTTACCATTTCTGTTTTCCATCTCCCCCAGTCCTTTTCCTCAGTCTGCACCCGTCCTCTCGACACATTCCTTCATCCCTAATATATCCCTTTCCTCTCCTCTCTCCTCCACAGTTGGACAGACTAGGGTAGATAAAGAAAGGAACCTGTTTTGACTAGTGAGGGCATCAGTATTTACAACCAAAGTGTGTGTGTACCCGCTGATCAGTAGGAGCCTTACCCCAGGGGAGCAGCACACAGTGTCAAAGTGAATTCATTGCCCTACACCTTCTCAGTATTAAGACTGTGAACGGCTGCTTAGCATTCTGATAGCATGCATCTTCCCACTCAAATATCCCTCCTGCACTGATTCAGTCCAGATATAAAACATTCAAGTGCATATATAAATGTAGCCATGCCCTTTTGTGCGTGCACACATACACAGGCTAGGACACCGTAGGTACAGTTTAATAGCACACTTATGGATAGTTTTCATCTAACTCTTGTGTTTTTTTGTTCACTGTCCTGCCTTGATTTACTGTACTCGACATGGTGCATGAATGGACACACATTCCTTCTCTCAGGGGGACAGCAACGCAGCACATAAGCCTGATTTGGGCAAACATCAGTGTTCCTGTTTAACATGCTAGAATGGGTTGAATAGCCAGTGGCATGGTATACATTGTACGCTCTTTCACCATTCCTTTCCCTCCCTCCCTCTCTCATATAAAAGATGTACTATCCGGTCATTTCCATCCTTACAAGAGCAGCGAATATCATAATGCAAATAAAAATACATTCAGGCAACATCTGTGTTGAAGCCGTTGTTTTGAGAAACACAAAAATAGAGTCGATCGAAAGACAGGTAGGATTTAGAGACGTGAGCAGGCAGACAGATACACAGGTAACAGCGTAGATGTGAATGTTAAGTAAAACAGGAAACGTCAGGTGCTCTTGGTTGCTCAACGGACCCAAAAAAGGAAATGGCAAAGTGTCTGAAATGTATTTTTTTTTTAGGCTAAAGGCTTTATATGTTACACTTCATTGCTATCGTTCTGTCTTCTTACCATTTAAAATTGGGTACTTTGTGTGTTGGTTCTCATTCATCACAACACGGGCTCTTCTTGTGATTATCAACAAGAGCTAAGAGAGTTCAGACATATGAGCTGCAAGAACACAACATATAAAATATTTGCTACTGCTTTGTTAGCAAAGGTTTTGATTGGAGATATACGTAACTTTAATTCAAACAGTGTGATCCATCAGCCCTTCTCCCTGCAGTACAAGAACATCATGGCGGCGTGTTTGTGTTCCATCACCGACAGCCCACATAACTTGCTGTCTGTGCTCTTTACATACCCAGAATAAGTCAAATCAAAGCAAACATTGGAAAAGAAATGATCAGAACGTGTCTTCCTTTAATTTGCTGTCATATTTATTTGACAAAGGCTGCAGTTATTTAAAGATGATGTTTATTTATGGATTTGTCCACCTGGCTCCTCACTAGCTTTATTTTTGGCTCCAGTTCTAGTGTTAGTTTGCCTCCCAGTGCACTTCTTACTTTGACAGTGTTGTCTTTATCCTGCTAAGGCGTAGGCTAAACTCAACGATTCTGGCCTTCAGGTGATCGGTGAAAGCACAGGAGGATTTAGATACATAGAAGTCCATGTCCATGCTGAACATACAGCACATAACCCCCGAGTCTCTAGAGTCAACCAAACACAAACATGGGAACACTTTCAGTTAAGAGGTTGTGTTCTGACATCCGTCCTGTGGATTAGTTCTTGCAGTGCATCCCGGCCATCTACTTATCTGACTCATAACACATGCTCTAAGTAAATTGGCTGGTAATCACTCTAGAGAGCACAAGTGAAGGAGTGTGGCGTTGCGAGACCAAAAGCTGAGGGGTGGTTTATTGTTCCTTAAGTGTCAAATGTTCACACACTGTTGCAGTGTTATGATAGCTCCCTTGAGACATGCGTGGGAGGTGTGCGCATGCGTGTGCGTTCCAGTTATTAATCTGTATGACAATAAATCTTATTTGCGGTGTACGCTAAAATAAACCGGGCAATACCAAGATGAGAACCAAATTGCGCGACAAATGTAAATTTGATTTATGGTAATTATGCTGCAATAAGGCAGCCTGAGCTGCAATGTGCAAGCAGACTCAGACCATTTCACCTGCCACCAAACTCATACACACAAATGAAGCCATCTTAAACATGGAGTATATGATCAGAGATTTATGCACCGTTCAAACAGATAAGACAATATTACAAGCCCAGGCACTTCAGGGCATTTAATGTGTGGAACGTGCATGCACATACTGTGTATACACATACAATATACAGTAAATTTGCAATTACCATGACGTCAATTAAAGAAAAATCACCAATAAGTGAACCTCATTCTCTGAACGCAATATGTGCGGGAACTTGTACTGTGGCATTCACACACACACTTTAGGATTCCTACAGTGGGTGCATGAATCTGCACTCCCACTCTGTACACATTCCTATAATAGTAATGTGTAGTGGGAGTGTGAGATTTCCACAACTTGAATGTCACCTTAAAACGTGAGCAAATTCACGGAGACTACTAAATTAGAATACAGTGAAGCTGAAAGGCATGCAAATTATATGAACATGCACACAGACACACAAGATAAGTATACTGTACCAAGAGGCCCATATAGCAGTGCACTTTAATCACAGAGTCCATTTCATTTCCTCTCCCTCCCTCTCCTTTATCACTGGCTTGGTTCTTATTCATCTTCATAAGAAAGCAGAGGAAGAGGAGCCAGCTCCTAATAGCTCACTGATTTACATGATGAGTGTTTAGCCCCATAGACAAACTCCTGGGAAAGGGGACAGGAGAGAATGCAAGTACACACATACACATATACAGACACACACACCTACACAGACACACACACACAGGGGAATGTAATTTGTTTTCATATCAGTAAGACAAAGAATTTGAAGAAGATACACACACAAACTTACATGCACTCACATGCAAACCTATACCCAAACACACACATCAAGTGAACAAACAAGGCAGGCCCGGCTATAAACAGATGAGTTAGCACTTGTGCGCTGCTTTGTTTGTTTAGCTTGTAACTCAATTTGAAATGCTAACACTACCACAGGCTCAGGGGCATGCAGCGGCAGGCCAGCATCATCAGCCCACTTCCCTGCAATTTAACTTCACTCCACTCCACAACACAGAACGGTTGTGCAGGGGCCCCCATATTTTACAAATGGGATCATTTCATTTGCATGTTGGGCCTACTTTGAATTGGAGATGAAGAAGAAGAGTGTGGTTTCGTGTGTGTGTAGGGGGGGGTTGCTGGGTAATGTACTGTGCGGTTTCTTTTTCTGACTGTCCGAGATGTGTGCGTGCGTGTGCCAAAGAGCTTACATTAATGATAATGACCTCCAGCTCTGCCACTGGAATCCACCATGAGTTTGCGATGTGTTGGGCTTGGTTTGGAAACTAATGATTAAATTGATCATGTATGTAAATAGGCACATTACTGAGGCAGGCAGACTCCACTTTAACTGTGGAAAAACACAGTTACATGCAAGAATATGTTTATCAGCGGCCAGGAATGTGTGAAGGAATATAGAATGTACAGTAAGTAGTAGGTTAAAAGTAAAGACTAAAGTTACTAAAGAAGTGTGGGGGGGAAAAAAAGAAATTTTGCTCCTCTATTAGTCAGGATGTAAATCAAGGTGTAATCTAGTATTCAGATCTACAGTGTTAAAGATGCTAAAAATGTCATGGACTCATAACCCCTGATTATCCATAAGCGTGGGTAATAATGTAAAAGATTTTACACATATTTGTAGGATTTCACAATACAGCCATGTGTTTTTTGTGACTTTCCACTGATTCTGCATGTTAGCAAATGTGAAAGTATAGCTCGGCTGAAACTGGATTTTATATAAAGAAATATATATCTATATATATATACACATATACACTCACATCTGGAGCAAAGTGGTGAACAAATTGGCCGACATTGCCATCCATTGAGCCAGATCGCTAGCATGGCTAATAAATACATCTTAAAATGACTTAATTATTCACACACACAGCCGAAAACACTCAAAACGACGTAAAAGGATTTAAGCACGCCAAACCTTAACACCTCGCCAAGTGTGAATCTGAATCTTTTAGGAAATGGAGCTATGCTGACAACTGTTTTAATTTGTAAGAGTAGGAAGCTCAGGTGTAAAAGACGATTTCTATGAAAATAAAGGTAGGATAAGCCCAGAGGCTTGCACAGGCACCATGAAAAGGAGGTAGAGGCAGCTGCAGAGGAAAGCAGTGGAAATCAGATTCCATGTTAAGTTTCTGCAAGGAGTCGGTATGGTCATAACTTTTCCAAAAATCATATTTATAATTTAAAAAAAAAAAAAAATGCTAAATACTGCCAATCACATCCTCGTACTAAAACTGTTCAACCAATTAATTACAAGATCTTGGAGGAGGAACTGTTGATTAGGCCGCAGGATTTTCAATTAAACTGAGTGAAAGAGTTTTGCAGGACTGACAACTCCACATTTATGTTTGTTGGCTGTCGACGATAACAGGTGGAGCTCACAGCAAGGGCTCCAATTAAAATCAAAATCAACCTGCCTGCTTGCAATTGCTTTTCCGCCTCCACATTGTGTGTGTGTGTGTTTAAAACTAGTGTCTAAATTTAACGACATCTTAATCTCACAGACTCGTTTGGTTATTAGACGCGTTTCCAATATTCACTCTTTTAATCTAGTTTGTTATAATTTCAAGTGGTCTTTATGGCTGTGTAAAACCACAAAATTAAATCCTGCACTTTCCTCTGTGTGTGTGTGTGTGTGTGTGTGTGTGTGTGTGTGTGTATGTGTGTTTGTGTGTGTGTGTGTGTGTGTGTGTGTGTCACAGGGCAGCGTGTCTTATTTCTCCTGTGGATACCCGAGTACTTTGAGTTGCCACAGAGATTAGACTGAGCGCCCAGACCCATCAATATCCATGACTCCTGTATTGCTCACACACACACACACAGTGATGGAGCGAGCGGAACAGACCTGACGCTCTCACTCACCGGTAAATGGCTGCTCTGATGGACTGAGGCTATTTAGACAGACACAGACACACACACACACACACACACTCTCACACTCAGCTGGTGATGGAGTGAGGCCATTCCCTATCCTCACCTCATGCCCAGTAGCTGGCTGGCAGCCCAGTGTAGACTTGCCAATTGGCCCTTCCACCAAATCAACCACACAAACTTTTCTGATGAGCTCAGTACAGTACACACTCTCTCTATCACACACACAGATTCACATAGTCAGTATTGATTACCCCCTGTAGAGTCTTTTCAGGCATTTCAAAAGTTAGCTATTCTTTTCAAGTGTGGACTCCTTTGTCATATTACCTGCCCTTGGGCTTACTTGGACACTTAAATTCTCTCTTCTCCACAGCTACCATTTTCATTATCCTTCTGAAACTATTACACTGTGCATTAATATTACATAATAACATTTTTGATTGCTTACATTTTTATGGTCATGTAATGATTACTTGTGGGCTTAGGTTATAATCATAACGGTTAAATAAAGGTTTTCTTCTCATTCCCTACTGCCTAACGCTGTGACATAGCTTTCATTTTAGATCTCATTACAGCTAAATATTACATATTACTGTATCTAACTGCCTCAGCCAGTAAAATGAGAAACAGCTTTGAGGTCAAGCATGTTCCATTGACCTAAATTAACTGCTTAACATCATTCATTGTCTCTCACATCATTAAGGACTAATACATGCACTAACTGTAACCATGACCCCTACAGAGCTTTATACTTCTGACTTAAGATGAAGACATCTTTCTTCTTGACTTTAAAGAGGACATCTTTCATTCTAACTGCAAAACATATGTCTTATGCCTTACTAGACTACACTTTTTATTTTTACATGATTTTTGCAGAGCAGCTTCTATGGGATTTTTACAGCTCTGCCTCCGTCTTTACGTGTGTGTAATAAATGTCTTGGCACGACACTGAGCGCTTAACTGTCTGATTCTGGAGAAAAGAAAAGGCGTAGTGTTGATGTGCACGGACCTGCCGCTGCATCCAGACACGATAGAATGGCAATAACGACATTACTGTAAAACGATGACTGAAAGAGTGTAAATTATACTGATATCTTAGAAATTTCTTTTTTTTCATTATTTTACGTGGTATAATTTCGGTGAGTCTTCGCAGCACTAAGCCTCCATGCGTGACAGTGTCGGTCGGTGTGTCAGACAATTCGTTCCAGACTGACATATCTCAACAACTAATATGGACGTTGGTGATCCCCTGACTTTTCACCTACGGTAAACATATATACCTGCTAAACATCAGCATGATAGCATGCTGACATTAGCATTTAAGTAAAAGCACCAATGTGCCAAGTACAGCCTGAGAGAGCCGCTAGCATGGAATTAGACTCTTAGTCTTGATTCTCAACAAGCTGTAGTTACTCACTATATGGCAAAGACAATCAAAGCATATAAGTCAGATTATCTTTACCACACTGTCTCCAAAGGTCAGTGACTGTTTAGGGAGTAAGGCATCTCATCAAGAGCCTACACCAGCTGGACTCCAGATAGGCTAAGTCGTGTGTGTGTGTGTGTGTGTGTGTGTGTGTGTGTGGGTGTGTGTGTGTGTGTATAAAGTCAGATCCAAAAAAGCACCAGTAGCAGAGATGGCAGATAGAGCTGGGATCACTTCACTGTATATAATCAGTTGAGTGAGGTCCCAGAATCTGTGCTGCCCCTTGTTTTTCTAGAGGCAAATAACAGAGTTGTTTTAAGACAGCATTCATTTTAAAGCCTCAATGAAAATAGGTGCCTTTTCAATCTTGTTTGCTAATTTTCCACATTTGTGTTATACACTTAATATGTACCGATACGATACTTGTTACAAAGACATTCCAAAGCAATAATCTTTACTTTGCAATACTGAAAAAATTAAGTACAAATACATCTCTTTAAGTGATCCCTTCACATCCAAAAATATATCAAATCACAGTAAAGTGTTCATGGAAAAATTGTCTTTTGTGCCAAAAATTAGTAAACATAGCCAAAGAGTCAATGATGTAATGAACAGAAACTGCAAGACTGCATGAAGACAAAATCCCTGTCTCTCCTGGTATCTCCTGTCCAGTACCTGCCCACTTTTGGGTGAGTGACTGTAAACACAACCACGAGTTCAATAAATACATTAAAATAAATACAGTCCACATCTTTAAGGCTTAGTTTAATGATTATAAGATTTCTGAGTTCACATATCATTAAATCTAAAACCTCCAATGTACAGTGTCATACCTATGTACCTGCCTGAAGCTCCATTGGCACTGACTTTGAGAACTCCATTAAAGTCAACTTTTACTGCAATTCACTCCCAAACCAAAAGCACACTCTAATTCCTAGAAAAATGAATGTGATTTCTTTCTGTTTCTCTAAGCATCAGAGCAAAAATCACAGAAATGAGAGCGTCACGAATGCTTTTTCATTCTTCGCGGTTGTGAAAGGCAGTCATGACTATTCACTGTAACACACCACACTGTCCCGAGGCTTAGAAATAAATTGTGAAAAAGATGTAATTTAGTAATTTTCTGACTCAGGTTCTTAGAACTACATGACAGAGTAGTTCTCCGACTGTTTTTATATATAATTTAGAGTAAATAGCATCAAGAAAGACTTGCCAAATACATTGTACTTACAATAAAAGATAAACTGTTTCAGTTGTTCCTTAGAAATCCCACTCAAAAATCATGGCAGACCATCTTGAATACCTACAGGACAATTCATAAACACCGTGCAGCTTCCAGATGGTGGAACAGAGCAGTGGAAATGAAGCTGTACACGGCACAAGGCTTTTTAGACCTTCACCTGGAAATAGATTTTCTTCTCTCCACTCCTGCTTTCGTCCCACAGTCCTCTCACTCATATTTTATCCCCACCTCTCCACCCTCTGCAGAGGTGTCGGGTCCTGGGTCAGTAGGTGTCTCACTGGGAGCTGGAGGTGACCTCTTCCCTCCCTGTCTGGTGTCTTCTTGCCCTCCCTCATCTTTCTGGTTCCGCTCTGGTTCCTGCTGCGGGTGCAGAGGTCCAGGTCTCTCCAGGCACCAGTGCTCCTCCTACACATGACAGACAAAACAGCAAGAATATTTTGGATTATCGTGAGTGCGCTGGTGTGCGAGATGACCTTGGGACACACAAGGTTGCTACTTTGAATCAGCAGATTAGCCGGGGATCATGTGGATTTGGGGACTTAAACATGCAGCCCAGGCTCCCTGAGGAACTCTCATCAAACAGTAGTGGGATCATCTTTAATGTGAGTCACTGTCTCTGTACTTTCTCATCGCTTGAAAGCAAATTCACAATTTGTATCTTTTGATAACTTGATACGCTGAATATGGATGTAGTCTTTGATTTGCAGAATTCACCTCTGATAAACATTTCACAGACATATGTATGAATCCCACAGTCTCTAATTAAACAGAAACGTGGCACAACACCTCCTAAAACATTCAAAGCAACCAATCAAACTAGATTTAAACAGCTCAGTTGTATGCGCTTGCTACACGGTATATGTGTATGTGCTTTTATTCATGCACGTTACCCTTTCGGATGTGGTGTATTTGTCTGGCTGTATTTGTGGGGCCTGAGGCAAACTGAAATGAAGCAACACTCAGCAGACATCGCCCCAGGCTAACTTAATATGGGCCTCCTTTGACACAATCACACGCACACATGCCTAACCGCAGCTTGATACTGGGTTTCACATCCATTTCGTCAATTGGATACCACCACCCACCAGCACGCTGCCGACTGGGAGGTTAGGCGTCATCAGAGCCAGCCTGCACCGCTGTACGCTTCAACCACAAGAATCTGAGGCCGTTTTAACATGACAGTATCTCTGCCGTCCAAAAACAATTAATTTCAAACACCCGGGTTATGTTAGATAATTCAAGCTACTGCAGTGTACTTAGATGACCTGTGTAAGTTTGTGTACCTGTCCGAACAGACCGATGGTATCTCCAGGCACGCAGCTAAGAGCCACACTGCAGTCTGATGATGCGGAGAGGAGGATGAGTTTATCGCCACGGAAACACATCTCCAGGTGAGTCACACGATCCAGGTGTGGGCGGACACTACACAGTAGTCTTGGAGATTTTCTGGTGATTCCATCATCTGGCTCAAGACAATAATTCTGAGGGGAAAGAGGAGTAAAGCGGTGGATTACTTAATGCATGTTTTGGCTGGAAGAAGGTTTTCCTCTGTGGATGTACAAAAACATGCATTTAATTTATATTATTGTAAGACTGCTAAGAGCTGATTTTATTAGCTGTAGCTAGCTAATTACATAAAAGGGACTTCAATATTCAAATGATAGCTACAGTATGCCAAAGGACTAATCTAAAGATACGTGTCCTTAGAAACAAGTCCTGATCCTGTATTAAAATGATTAGGACTAACAAATAATTTTAGATGGGGTTGCTGGAGTGTAAACTTTTATCTAATTCCAATAAAGAGCAGGACAGCACAGCCAATGTTACCCTAAACTCTAATACATCCCGGACCAAAGTGGCCATTCCAGTCCTGGAACGGGGTATTTTCTGTTTTACAAAATAATGTTGCATTAGCGAATGATGTTCTCCTAGGCCTTGGAGATAATGCTACGTTAGCGTTACTGCTGTGGTAGTAAGTTAGCTGGCTGGCTGCATGCTAACGTTTGTAGCTCACATGTGAGCAGATAAACACACCCTTTCATCCGTTTCCTTCACTTTTGCTGTTACCAAGCATCTCTCTTGCTGTTCACTGTTCAGGGGAGGAGTTAAGTGAATGGCCAATAAATCTCAATGAAAAAAGAAATTGAACTGAACAGTGTTCTGCTGTGAGAAAGCGTCAAGCAAACAGTTACATTTTTTGTAATGAACACAAATACTTACTTTATTTGGCATGTTGTGTAATACAGTATGTAAATAACTATCACAAACTATTGCATCATGGGTGAGACCTGATACTGAAGTGTGAAGTCCTGTGTCTAAGAGCACAACACTGCATACTGTGCAATCAAATTAGTCACCCAGCTGATTCTAAAGCGTGCTGCAAACCTGCCTATGGACAGGATTTCTACCAGAGAGCACTGAGCTTGCCCAATGTCTTCAACTCCGCTATATATATATACATACATATATATACATATATATACATATACATATATATACATATACATATATATACATATACATACATATACATACATATACATACACATACATAT
>JAVQJF010037897.1:0-20576 GCA_036023855.1 Gadopsis marmoratus
AAAAAGATGAGAGACGCCTGTAATTTTCATCATAGGTACACTTCAACTATGAGAGACAGAATGGGGGGAAAGAATCCAGGAAATCACATTGTAGGATTTTTAATGAATTAATTGGTAAAAAGTGGGAGAACTTGCACAATTGATGGCTGACTATATACTTTTTTGCCCCACTGTATGGCGACATACATGAAGACGTAATTGATTCCATAATTATATGCATGAGCATAATATAACGTTCAAAAAGCCACAATCCATGTAAAATATATAGGGTCAAATACTGAACCTGTGTAACTGTCACATGTAAAATGAAGGAACGACCCAGTCGAGGGGTGAGCATGTGTAGCTGCCACGTGAGAAAAACTAAACTCATACGTTATTGTTGCGCAATGCGCATGCAGCCAAAATGAACAAATTACACTCTGAGACGACTCCTTCCTACTAGTTCATATCAAAAGAGTAGTTCAACAAACGATGCGCTCATGAACGACACATCACTATTTGCCACACCTCCCCCTAACCCTGAAACAGCCTATCGATCACCTCAAAGCCACAAATCTTCTGGCTCTACCCGCTGCCTCTCTCTGCCATTGCTGGCACAGAAAACTGCCTAGAAATAGTCTATGAATAAATAATAATAGTAAATATTCAGCTATAGTGAAAAATGTGCAAATTTTGTGGAGCTTTGCAGGGGTTGTGTGGGGCAGGACACCTAACCTGAAACAGCCGTTATATTGTTCACCTCAAAGCCACCAGTCAAAAACACGTTGACAAAAACACAATCATTATACCATAATATCAATTGACAGATATTTCTCAGTTTGTGCCATAGGTCAAAGTGGCTATTCTTTAGGCAGAATCTTTTAATTCAAGATCTGAAAGATTACCAGGAATACAAATAAAATCATACTAACTTCCACCCACTGTATACTGGGATAGGCTACAGAATTATGACGACTCTGGTCATACTGTATATTGCCGCAACATGATTGTGTCCAGACAGAGAAGCTGTGTTACTACAGGCCTCTGATGAACTGAGGCACAATACAACAGCAGCACCACAGCAATTAATCTTAGTCACACAGAATGAAGTAATCAAGTGGTGAAGTGGCTCCATGCGCTGGATGCAAACATTAAGGCACAAAAACAGTGCTGCTGGATTGACTGCTGGATGGTGACGGTGACACTTTCAGGCGACAGCTGCTCTTCAGCCGCTGACAAGGTTGCAACCTCTGGCTTGATTTGATAAGGGGTGAGTGTCCTGTCACATACACCAGGATGAAATATGACAGCTTTCTACTGCAGATAATAAAAACCATAATGCTTCAACATGTGGACAAATGTAGTCGAGGACCCCTGGTTTAGAGTGTACCAGGGCTTAGAACACCATGACAAGTATACAATGGTCATTACCATGCTCAGTTGTTGCAGCAATTTTTGGGTCGATATCATATGTTACACAGATTTGGTACAAATTGTAACCCTTTTTGCCCACTCGAGATTTGGCAAAAATCCTTCCAAAATCCCACATTAAGACACTAATACCATGAGGAATACCGTAAAAGAAATTCCATAGTTTCTGCCCAAATTTGCAAGGGATTAGCATAATGTGGGCATATCTGTAAAGGAGAGACTCATGGGTACCCATAGATCCCATTTTCATTAAGGTGAGAGGTCAAGGGACCCCTTTGAAAATGGCCATGCCAGTTTTAACCATGCCAAAATGTAGCCTAAATTTGGAGCGTTAGTCAGCCCTGTTCCCGACAAGCTAGCATGACATGGTTGGTACCAACGGATGCCTTAGCTCATCAGACTAACTTTAAAAAAAATCACGCTACAGCCTCTGAAAGACAATGTCACCAGTGGAGATAGACGTCCAAGCAGAGTTATGAGGCTGTCTGGGCCCCTATTCTCAAGCTGTAGATAGCATATCAGAGTGTCCCATTTACATATTTTTATTTTGTCTTATATGAATGTAATTGTATTTCAACGGTTCAGTGAATGAACTGAACTGACTGACTGATGGGCAGACTGAGGCTGCTTTTGTACAGCTTTTGCCAAGATGTATATATTACAACAGTGTTAACTGTTCTGTTTTTTGTCTTTTGTACATCACCAAAGTCATCTTATGGGCAGTGTTGTCATCCATCCTGATCCAGCAATAAAAAGACAAACAAAAGTAAAACTTTGTGAAGCAAGATCCACAAGCCTTTGTGTCATGAAGATCTTTGTATTTCAAATCATCTCGATGAAATCCTCACACTGTGTCTGGTAAATCAGACTCTCTGCCACAAGTAATTTCATGCGTTTCTGATTTTTGTTTATTATAATACAAGAAATCATAGATTGCAACTTTGTTTTATACTTATAATTTAAGAAAAGATAAATACCTAATAGCTTAATTACTACACAGAACTTTAACATCTATCCTGTACAAATAGATTCAAGTCTCTTCAGTCTTGATGGGGCCGATCCAATCGCGAGCATACAGCATACTCACAATTGTCAATCACGATGTGGCATCCCCTTTCTATAGCATCAATTAACTAATTAAAACCAAAGTTATCAATAAAATTAACACTTGAACAAACATCAGCCTTATAAGAACTACCTAAAATACCAGAAACCAGCTTTGGGAAGAATGCATTTGACATGTACGTGATTTTTCAGCTTGGCCTGTGTCCATTCTGCTAACATGGAAAATATTTATAATTTTCATGGATAATTAAACCAAAACCATGCATCAGTTTTTACCATTTCAGAAAAATTAAGGCTTCCACTTTTTTTTGACTCTATGTACTGGCTGTCTTATAAATGAGCATAAACCTTTTCCTGTATTTTAGTAAAACCAAGGAATTAAATATTAAGGATTAAGCAATAATTGTTTTGAAGTGTTTAAATAAAAGTTTTTTTTTTTAAATTTGAAGTTGCACCAAATACAAAAGGAAAAGCAAAGTATTTCATATTGCCAACACTAGCAAAAACTGTTGCAGTGCTGCAGTGAATACTTGCCAAAATATGTGGTGGAAATGTTAACATGACAAATATCTAAGAGGTATTAAAGTGAACATTATTTTGAATATGACCACACATAAACTGACACTTTAGTGTCTTGATAATTTTGTACCAAAATAATTGTCAAAATGACCAGTTAATGTAATTTCTAGTCTGTTCTCACCCTTTGTTTCCACTTAAGCACCATCAGTCAAAATCTTTATATACACACTACTCAAAAAAAAATAAAAGGAACACTTTGACAACACATCGAATCTCAATGGGAAAAAAAAAAAATAATACACGTGCAAGATATCTATACTGATATGGACTGGGTAATGTGTTAGGAACAAAAGGATGCCACATCGTTTGATGGAAATGTAACTTATGAACCTACAGAGAGGGCTGAAATCAAAGACACCCCGAAAATCAAAGTGAAAAAAATTATGCGGCAGGCTAGTCCATTTTGCTGAAATGTCATTGCAGCAACTCAAAAATGGTCCTCAGTAGTTTGTATGGCCCCCACGTGCTTGTATGCTGCCTGACAACGTTGGGGCTCCTAATGAGGCGACGGATGGTGTCCTGGGGTATCTCCTCCCAGATCTGGACCAGGGAATCACCGAGCTTCTGGACAGTCTGAGGTGCAAACTGGCAGCGTCAGATGGACCGAAACATAATGTCCCAGAGGTTCTATTGGATTTAGGTCAGGCGAGCGTGGGGGCCAGTCAATGGTATCAATTCCTTCATCCTCCAGGAACTGCCTGCATACTCTCGCCACATAACGTCGGGCATTGTCGTGCACCAGGAGGAACCCAGGACCCACTGCACCAGAGTAGGGTCTGACAGTGGGTCCATAGATTTCATCCCGATGCCTAATGGCAGTCAGGGTGCCGTTGTCTAGCCTGTAGAGGTCTGTGCGTCCCTCCATGGATATGCCTCCCCAGACCATGACTGACCCACCAAACCGGTCCTGCTGAACGATGTTACATAACGTTCTCCACGGCTTCTCCAGACTCTTTCAAGTCTGTCACATGTGCTCAAGGTGAACATGGTCTCATCTGTGAAAAGCACAGGGTTCCAGTGGCGGACCTGCCGATTCTGGTGTTCTATGGCAAATGCCAATCGAGCTCCACGGTGCCGGGAAGTGAGCGCAGGGCCCACCAGAGATTGTTAGGCCCTCAGGTCACCCTCATGAAGTCTGTTTTTGATTGTTTGGTCAGAGACATTCACACCAGTGTCCTGCTGGAGGTCATTTTGTAGTTTGTAGTAATTTAGTTTGTTCATCTTTGCACAAAGGAGCATATATAACGCTGCACTATAATCTGCTGGGTCACTGTTACCACAACCTCATCACAATAAGACAGATGACTTTCATGCACCTTAGGTTCTTGTTTTTATGTATTTTATATTTATTGTATTTTGTATATAATTCTTTAAATTTTTAATTGCTTTTATTTAATTTCTTCTGATTTTTGAGCTGCTGTAACAGTGAATTTTCCCCCTGTGGGATCAATAAAGGTTTATCTTATCTTATCTGGAATGTCCTCCAGTCTCTTGAGACTGTGCTGGGAGACACAGCAAACCTTCTGGAAATGGCAGGTATTGATGTTCCATCCTGGAGGAGTTGCACTGCCTGTGCAGCCTCTGTAGGGTCCAGGTGTCGCCTCATGCTACCAGTAGTGACACTGACCCGAGCCAAATGCAAAACTAGTGAAAACAGTCAGAAAAGATGAAGAGGGGAAAAAATGTCAGTGGCCTCCACCTGTAAAACCAATCCTGTTTTAGGGGTCGTCTTATTGTTGTCCCTCTAGTGCACCTGTTGTTAATTTCATTAAGACCAAAGCAGCTGAAACTGATTAACAACCGCCTCTGCTACTTAACTGACCAGAGCATATCCCAGAGCATATTTAAGTGACGTGACACTCTGCTTAAAAAGTGTTCCTTTAATTTTTTGAGCAGTGTAATATCAAGAGGCATAGTTATTACCTGGAAACTCTTGTGGTAATTTCTGTGTAATATTCCTGAATCAGCACTGCAAAATACTAAACTACCGGTTTCTATTTAATTGGTGATATTTGGTTTAATCTAATGTTTATTAGAAACAGGTAATAGGTCACAGCATTAAACACATTATTTGGGAGGATGAATTCCACCAATATAATATAGTAATTACCAATTTTTTCTTCCAAGAATTTTTTATGTGATTTTGAATGTATTACGCTGATAGTAGCCATTAATATTGTGAAACTATATTACCTCATTATTATCAGGTTAATACCACATTAATTTCATCATATTACCATTTCTTTTATCCAAATATTGCATTGATTTATCCTGAGAAAGGCATTTGATTTGTTTTTAGTCCCTTTACATTGTGATAGGCTCGAGGTCTTTCAGAACACCTTGCGATGGGCTTTATTTTCCTCTTATCACAGCAGTTTGTCTCCAGTGACCTTTAAGCATAATCCTTTAATTTAGTCTTTTATCCCTCATGTTTGTGTCTCTTTCAGTTTCTCTCTCAGCAGTTTTAGGAGACTTTTCAGTCTCGGGCCACTCTGGTGTCCTTTTCACTGTGTTGTCCTTCTCCCAAGTGGGTTACCTTACAGTACGGTGTGTGTGCATGCATGTGTGTCTGTGTGTGCGAGATCACGTCCAGCTAGAACCATTTTATTGCGGTATAGAGGCGCTGTACAAAGCACCTTAGTTAAACAATAATATTATTTCTAACAAGTCAGTCAGCTAGAGGGCTTTTCACCTTATGTGAACTTTACCCGCTCAGTGAAAAGCCTATATTGCACACACACACACACACACACACACACACACATATATACACTCGGTAGTACATCATATCAGTGTGTCATGTAGCCCAGCACTGTAACATATGATTAAGGCTGCTGGCCTGGCTCCTAATTGGTCCTGAGTCACCGTCTTGATGACCATACGGCTCATGTCAGTTGGTGCAGTTATGGAGGGTGGCTGGCGATCTGTCTCGACGTCTGTGTGGGTGTGACGCAAGTTAACGTTTGCCTGTAGCAACCGTAGGATGACATGTCGGCCTGAGCTAAGCCGAGCAGAAGCAGAAGGGACAATCCTTCTGCTGAAGTGAGCGCTTCTCCATTTCAAAGTCCTGTATCTCTGACCAGATGGCTGAAAATGTGACGTGTTGATTCCATACAGTTGTGGGACTTGCAATAGACAGATTTGAAAAAGAATGGACAAAATCAAAGCAGTAGAGGCTGAGATATCCAGACATTTAGTCCCTAGGAAGGATCAATCTACTCTCAGGCTGGATGCTACATTTCTCATAATGCAGCCAATTTCTTCATTAGACCCTGCCCGCCTGGTAAAGAGCCACGTGGACGCAAGCTTAAACCCCATTCAGTTGTTAAGTCAAAGGTTTTTGATAATTTGCTAATAATATCCTAGGAAGGTTCCTGGAGAGAAATTATGCAATGCGTGAGTCTCACTTGTGTTAGCTGATTGGCATCAGCTATTACATAACTCTCTCCAGGAAACTTCCTACCAAACAATTACGGAATTATAGATACCGTGACGTCAAAATCACAACAGTTACTTTTCCAACAGTTATAATTTGTGTTCAGCACGTTAATCCTGAAGTCTTGTTTCATTATGCATCCAGGGTGAAGATTCTTTTAATTAAACTTTAATTATTTTATTTAAACTGCAACCAAACTTTGACTCCTCTGTCCACCCTCTCTCTTCCAGCTATGACTCCGATCCCTCAGGATAAGAGGGTGTCCATGGGTCTGAATGGGGACCTGTACTTCTCCAACGTTTTGGCCAAGGATGCTCACACTGACTACAGCTGCAATGCTCGCTTCCTCTTCACACACACCATCCAGCAGAAGAATCCCTTCACACTCAAAGTTTTGACCAGTGAGTAGACGACAAATACACACACACACGCACACACACACAGGGCCAATACTGATTTTGATTTATGTCCTCCTATATCCTGCGTTAACAGTGTGTGTTCTCTCTCCATGTCTGCTGTGTGTTTTGATCACATGCCAATCCAAAGCTTGACATATCCCCATCTAGAGGTGATGTCGTGACATGACATGCGTTGCATAAAATCCTAACCTTTGATGATATTTCCTCAGGTTGCTGCAAAATAGAGGAGACAATGGCATGTTGGATTATCTGGATATAATTGGAAATCTCTTCTTTCAGCCTTGTTCAGTGTGTCGACAGGTTCTGTGAGTGTGTTTGCGTTGTGGACTGATGAGCCACTGTGTCTGCCTGTGTTTTCAGAGGAGCCGTATAATGACACCTCTTACAATGCCACTGACCCCTACGGTGGTGAGTTACTTCCTGTCTCGACAGCTCCACTTCCTTAGTCATGTCTCACAGCAACATGGCTGGCACACTAACCTGCTAGCTCAGTGACGCTCAAGTCATCCACTGACCTCTGACTGACCTTAGACAGAAATTTAACCTCCTAACTGCTCTCTGCAGGTGTAGAACTCACTGTGTGGTTTTATGTGGAAAGGTGGGTATGGGCTATTGTGTTTCCTTTCAGACATAACAGTTTGTTTTTTTTGTACTTTTGTACCTTCTGAACCCTTTTCAAGACAGAAAAATCATGAAATCATGTAATGTATCAAAATGTATTCAGTACATCTACTGGACTTTTATTGTTGTCTTTTGAAACCATTCGAATCATTAGACGATTCAACTCAGTCTGATAATGAAACTTGTGAGCTACAATATTAGAACGTGGCATGAATTGTTGCTTCTTACATCCTAATCAAATGTTCTCAGATCACTCTGGGGACCCTAGCATTGATACACTACAGTCTGGAACGTTTGACTGACCGAATTTAGAGATATGGTTAAAATTGACATCGTACATCTGTGAGAACTGCCACCACTACCTCCATGATGTACTTTTTTCCATTTGAAGTTCACAAAGAGACCGTTTATTTTGCATTGTGAGTGACATCACGGCCCAATAATTAGTTTTAATGTCATGAAAACATCATTGTAAGACGGTGTTTTCAGTTCTATCACATCAACACCCAATTTATCTAATTTAGTTATTGGGCCTTTACTGCTCTTTCTTTCGTACTTTTCAAACTAGAAAGACACAATGGCTGCTCTGAAAACATTGTAGAATGTGTGTTTAAACAAAAATGTAAGGACTGAAGAGGTGAGTGTCGTTCGAGAGGAGTTATTTCATCATCTAAACATTGTCCTTGGTTTGATTGAACTTTGCAGCAGTCGATGTTTTCAATTTCAAAAACTAGTGATTCATACGCTGACCTTGCAAAGCATGGTTTAGACTGTGTTTCTTTGTGGTGGATACAAATTTTTTTTTTATTGAAGCGGCTGGTATTTGGTGTCTACAATCAGCATGTTCTAAGTTTGGCTGTTCCTCACCCAAAGGTCCTCCTAGATCAAAAGTTTAGTTGTTTCCCCCCATCTGAATAAAATATGTAAATCTCTCTTGACTATCTTGGCACACAACAACTCTCCACTGAAACCCCTGATATATCTGACAACAATAGACACACTTTAATGCAAAATGTTGCAGCAGAATTTTTCCTAATCAATCAGTGTACTGCCAGTCAGCAATTCATTAGATATAGAATAAATCTAATGAATCCAACAAATGACAGACGGGACCAGATGTCACATCTCTTATCCGAATGTTACACTGACACAGTAGAAATAAGTATTCACATTTAATTCATAATCTATTTATTCCACCTTTCAATTAGTGTTCAATGATCACAGGCAACGATAAAACATACAGTAATAAACGCGCAAATGACCCTTAATTCAAGAATATTGCACATAAAGAATTGAATGTCTACATTTATTATGCCATAAACCTATTGAATGAGCCCATAGCTGGAAGGAACAGATCAGCCACAGTGGCACCATATGTGCAATTGACTAAGCGGGGTGAACCCCAGGGGTACATGGGATATGTCCCCAAGGGAGAAGATGCTCCCTGTGACAGAACAGTCTGCCGGCTCTGAGGCCCAGTGGGACTGAAGACACAGACGAGGCTCCAACAGAGAGGAGGATTAGGTCACACGATGAATATGCTGTCTGGATTCATGCACTGGTCATTAATAGTCATATGTATTGAAATACTTACGACCGCCTCCTTCTTCTGCTCTCAAACACATTACTGCGTGAGTGTCGGGAAGACGCTCACACGCGACCACACAAACACACATACTTAGCTACTTTATCACTAATCTCTTATGAACACATTACAGAAACAAAAACCCTTGAAAAAGTCTGTGTTTTTAAGCCTGCAGTGCATTCAGGGAATCCCTGCCATCATCCTCATCATCAGCAGGGTGTTTGCAATGTTTTCCACGTTTCCAGGGCGCTCACTGCTTCAGTTTAGCTCCCACCACAGCAACCGTGCACATAAGCACGGCATTGGCATTTGTTTGCACTAACCTTCTTCTGTATATTTCCTCCTCTTCTTCATTCTTCTTCTCCTCCCAGTGTCACTAACAATAACAGACTCTTCTAACCCCATCCTGTCTGTTTGCTGGCCACTGGAGAAGCTAACTGCTAACAGATGCCTTAATCCCATACAGATCTGCATCACAAAGGATGCTAATACTAATTTAATCCCGCACACTCTTCTCAGCAGGCTGTAGCTCTCTGATGACTTGATTGTATGTCAATAGTGTTGACTGGAAATGTGCAGTCTAGAGGAGTCAGATAAATTAGGCTGTATAAGAAGATATTTTCATTAGCAGCATTTTTGGGTCAGTGGTGTAGATGCAAAATTATCAGTTATCACTTACAATGCTGCATACAACTGGATGTAGGTCAGCCCAAGCCTTTTGGAGCACTAAGCAGAATATCAACCCACACTAACTGACAAACTTGTCCAAATCAAAGCGTAACTCTAAATGCTTATTTAAAATAGTTTAAAATGGATAGATAGATAGATAGATAGATAGATAGATAGACAGACATACTTTATTGATCCCTTGAGGGAAATTGTTTTGTTGCAGCAGCAGCACAGTCATCAATACAGTAAGCACAAGCACAATAAAAATCACACTTACATATCTGCAGAAAGAATCAAATAAACATAAAATAGAAACAAAAATAAAATAATAATATAAATGGTAAATAGACTCTTACTTAAATTGCGCTTTTCAACTGTTGAAATTGTTCCCAAAACACTGTAACAGTAATGTAAGCTTGAACAGTAGTCTAATTCACCCATTCACACACCGATGGGGACACAGTTGCCATGCTGGCCTCCACCGGGAGCAACTTTGGGTTCAGTGTCTTGCCCAGGGACACTTCGACATGTGGACAGGGACGTGGGATCAAACCACCAACCCTGGGGTTAAACGACGACCGCACTACTCTCTCAGCCACAGAGCAGAATTGCAGCTCTGGGAATAAAAGTAAAGGAACCAAGAAATGAGCAAAAAGAGCAAGTGTGCAAAATGGCAAGATAATATATACAGTATTTGCAGGCTATAAACAGTATGTGCAGATGATATATACAGATGATGATAGTGTGACAGTGTGTGTTCACTGTGTTAAATGATTCCCAATATTCAGGTGCCCTTACTTTCGGTTGAACCTCCAAATAAAGTATAAGATGGTTTAAGAAAAACTTTAAAGTTTTCAAGTCTTTCAAAATTAACCTTGAATCATTCAGATGTGCAGAACAACAATAAACTGAAAGTAGTTGAACTAGCAGGTGAAGAGTAAAGTATGAAAGCAGGGGAAATGTCAGATGTATGTAAACCATAAAAACAGTCAAAATGACAGCTGTTTAAAGAATAAAAGATAAAAGTATGTCAAATAAATTAACTTGGTAAAAAACTGTATTTGTTTTAAAAGGTATATCTTTCATGGCACCATAAAACATTCAACTAAAAAGTGGTTCCTTGACGAAAACATCAATAATTTTGTTCTCGTAAAATTACTTTAGAATTAAAAGAGTTTTTTCTCTGATTATAAACCCCCAAATCCCGCAATTTTTATTTTTTTTTTACCTACAATGGCCCCAATATGCTCTTGTACAAATATAAAGTATAAAAAGTGTAAGATAGGCAACATATTATTTGACACTCTTATTTCGTGTTCTTTATGTCAAAGTAAGAAAATGTGTCTTTTTACTCGTCATAAAACAGGGCAAGAGAGTTTACTCTGGACTGTCTGATTAAATTGCCACATTTGGGTATTCTGACATGTAAACAAAGACAGCACTTGGCAGTTTGCTCACATCCCAGGCTGCTTAGCTGAACTGACTGTTTGACTAATTTGCGCTCAAATTTTTTATTCAAGTTATGTTCAAATGTTTGCTCCAACTAGTGGAAGCAGTGTTGATACTAAATTATCCCCCAAATATTATATAAAAGCACCAGTACTTTTAGCATGGGTTTAAACTAGATCTTTATCCTCTCTCCTCCTCTTCTAAAGGCTCTAGTTTTGGCAAGGCAACCAGTTAAAATCCTGCTGTGGCTTATTGCTTTAGCCAAGACATACGGGAAAGTTAAACATGGGGTTGAAGACTAATGCCATCAACTACATGTCTTTAAATATACTTCAGTTTAAATGTTAAACTAATCTCATTACAGGAGGAAAATCTGGGCAGGTTTCACCAGCTGCTTTATTTACGCTTCTAATGGCAATCATCTGGCCATCTCTTTTTCCCTTGGCAAACATCAAGATCAATGACCCTGTTGTTGTCTCTGCATCTCTTAATGTCTTCCTGTGAGCGGAGCCAGAGGGTGTTAAACCCGTTTACAGGCTGCTTTGCTCTCACAGCAGACTGCAGAGAGAACCAAAGCCTGGCGGAGATGGAACACAAGGAAATGATCAAAATAATAGTGTTAGATTTATGTGGCAGTGCCTACAAAGAGGATGTGTAGCTCCTTGTAGGAAGTGAGTCATGGTACAAAGATAAACTGTATTGCTCCTGGATTGGATTCTGTTTGGATGTGTCTGTGCGTGTATTAACCCCTACTCGTTCCTTGTCTGCAGGCCGTAAAGTAGCCGAGTCCACGCCGACCTTCCTCTCACCTTCCGGGAGTGAGAGCTCCAAAATGGTGCTGCGAGGCGAGCAGCTGCTGCTGGAGTGTATCGCTGCTGGACTGTGAGCTCACACACACACACACACACACACACACACACACATACACACACACACACAAACAAAAGATGAAATATAAAATCTAGTGAGTAATGCTAGAATACTGCAAAAATAGACGACATATGTCACTTCAATCTCAAATCAGCAGGTGGAGGATGAGGGAGAAATTAATAAATTAGACCACAATCAGCTCTTTTGAAAATGTAAATAAAGTTGTTGCCAACTGATATTCAGATACGAGCTCTGATGCCATGATATCGCTCTGCAGACACACGAGCTAACAGAGTCAAATTGTTAGGAGGGTTTTGCTAGTCACCCCAAATCACATTTGATTGAATAAATGTACACCCATGCACGGGAGCAGAAGGAACAACATACATTTGAAAAGGAGAAAACTAAAAGAAAAAAGAGACAAACAAAATTTGGGTAAAAGGGGATCTGGATGGTCACTCAATGACAACTGTATAAACTGTTTAAACTCTCATAAAGTCACTATACAGTGCACTACTACTACCTCAAAACCTCCTATGTGGGGCCCCTTCTAGTCGCGATGGGAGGATCAGGAGAAATCTAATTTACCGACACAGAGTTTGCAAGTTCTGACGTTTGATCAAGCACAACTGACTGAATTGAGTTTTTGAATGCTTTTTTTTAATGGGGGTGTGTAGTGGGCTTCTTTGCCTCCCCCCCCCCAAAGTCTAGGATCGCCACACCGATCACATTCAGGATAAATGATTCTTTACTGATAGGATTCATTGTGGCTTAGTTGGCTAATCTTGATTTGATTAGCACATGTGGAGGCATGACTTTGAACCTGCAGTTCTCCTGCTCATGCAGCTAAATGCAAATAAATGACAATAACACTATGAGGATGTCGAGTCTCACAAGTGTGGAGTTGATGTGTCGTGTTCTTCCCCTACAGTCCGACGCCCACCATCAAGTGGTTTAAGAAGGGCGGGGACCTGCCAGCAAGGAAAGTGAAGTTTGAAAACTACAACAAGACCCTGAATATTATCACCGTGTCAGAGGAGGATGCCGGGGAGTACGTATGCATGGCCAACAATCATTTAGGCAGCATACGCCACTCCATATCTGTTCAGGTCAAAGGTGAGGAGGTTACAGCGGCTTATAGAAATATTGTATTGTATGAGCTTCTGTTTGTGTGCAAGTCATGCTAACCTGACTCTATGTTTTCTACAGCGGCTCCTTATTGGCTGGACAAACCTACTAACCTGGTGTTAGCCCCGGATGAGAACGGGCGCCTGGTGTGTCGGGCCAACGGCAACCCTAAACCTAACATCCAGTGGCTGATCAATGGACAGCCTATAGACAGTACGTATAGGCTAATTTTTCTTTCTCTTTCTTTCTTTCTTTCTTGTTTGCTAACACACTTGTCAACTTAGCTTGTTAGCTTAAATTCAAGGGAAAATAGCGATTCTGTATTGGCCACTTAACTGGCAACATTTAAACATGGTCACAATTGATTACAAAATAACACCATACCATCATCATCATGGACTACCAATTGACTGAGAGGTTGTTCAGATCTTGTGATCTTATCGGCATAATTTGGCAGCTTCTACAGATCACTGGTTGTTGGGAAAATGCAGCCGCCTCAGGGTCTTTATGCAGGTCGATGTCCAGTATCATCCTCTGTTATAACACCTGACAGTGTAACATCGCCTCCCATATTAGTCATGGACCACTTTGCTTTAGAAAGAGATTTTTAGCGTCTTAACATCATGTAGCCTAAACCATTCCCTCAAAGCTCCACAGTGGGAAAACTCTCCTTTTTACTCTTTGGCAACATTTTTGTGAATTAAACTTTTTTAGGGGGCTAATGATCAAATCTCATGAACGCAGACAGGTGGCGTTCACTAGGCTGAAACAAGATATTTACAACAAGTCTGGATAGTTTAGACAGATAATTTGGTGACTCTGAATTGTAACAACACTCATCGAAGAAAGTAGGAGAGATTTTTCATAAGAATACCATAATGTTTTGGTATGAGGCCCAGCGTCTGTCAAGTAGGCTATATGCAATTCAGGGGTAACCTGCTTGCTGGATCAAATTGACCTGATTGGACAGATTTTAAATGAAGAGACAATCAGCACTGTTAAGGTCTTTACTATACATCTGTTCAGTTAGACAAACTGAACTGCTATATTTGGGGCTCTTAACTATTAATGTATCAATTAAGACTCACTAATTTAAATGTCTGGCTCCAAAACTTAAAAATGACACACTGACTTTTAAAAAAAAATCTTATTTTAAATCACTGCCTCATTCTTGTTTCTCCATCCCCCCCAACCCCAGGCTCTCCGCCCAACCTGAGCAGGCAGGTGCTGGGTGACACAATCATCTTTCGCTCGGTGCAGATGGGAAGCAGCGCCGTCTACCAGTGCAACGCCTCCAACCAGCACGGCTATCTGCTGGCCAACGCCTTTGTCAGCGTCCTTGGTGAGACTCGGTGGCTATGGAGTGTCATACATCTTTCTGTATGCCTTAGCTTCACTCTTCACCAGTTGGTGTAGGCCTGAAATCTCGGTGACAACATGAATATGAGGGCTGTATTGCATGAATCCCCACTATGTTTTCTGGGGTTAAATCACTGTGACCCACTTTCTCCCTTAAATACTACAACTGCATCGCATTGTGCAATCCTGCACGCGTACAATACAACTGAACCTGAAATGATATTCGTCAACAAAGGCTGATACTACTTTACTGCTTTATGGCTGCAACTAATGATTGCTTTCATTTTTGATTAACCTGCTGATTATTTTCATGAATAATCATTAAGTCCATAAAATGCCAGAAGAATTGTGAAAAATATTTCTAGATCCAAAGTGACATCTTCAAACTTTGCAACTGTTGTCAGTGCACAGCCCAAAGACTCTTCATTTACTGTCATAAATGTCAAGGAAAAGCAGCAAATCCTCACATTTAAGACACTGACATTTTCACTTGAAAAATTACTGAAAGGCAATTTCTTTCAATCAACTAACTCCATATACAGTACTTAGATAGTTATACTTTGCCAGGGTTTAACACTGTCATAATCTAAAACCCCAGCTGACTTTGATGTATTAGCTTGCTAACTAACTAGATACTTTTTTACAATGGATTACATTTAGACCAGATTTCACAGAAGACATGTTGACATGTCAAAATGCCAGAAAACAGACAGACAGGCAACGTCCCTCTGCTTCTGGTGACCCCCAAGGGACAGTATTTTGGAAACAATATGTACAGCGGTCAACAGTGAGAGACAAGTAATTCTTTCATCCCATTGTGCCATGATTTACGCATGTGATGTTTGTCAGTTCAAAAGATGCTTGCAAGTCAAGAAAGTCTCAGTTTATAGTAAAGGACTCTCAGTAAACTACATGGCATGGCCGTCAGCGTAACGTTGTCTTACTTTTACCTTTCCTTTTATCAGCCGGGAAGCTAAAGACCTGGATCTGGACCACTACATCCCGTACAATTCAGACGCAAAGTCAAGCTACTGTACATATTGTTTCCAAAATATGCTCCCATGGTGGACGCCGGAAGGGGAGGGACTTGGCCTCTATGTTGTGCATGTTGGCTCACTGTCACACTCTCATAGCTTACTGCTAGCTTGAATAGAGCAGAGTTAATGTTAACACCTGTGCTTTTCCTGCTATGACAAGTCAACATGTCTGCTGTGGAGGTAAAATGCACGTTTTTATGACACATAGAGTTTTTTTTTTACTAAAAGATTAAACATCCACCAGATCAATACTCTGTGACATGCAGAGTCCTTGCAAGTGATGAGTGGTTAAGGTGTGATCCACTGTCCCCTCTCTTTGCAGACATGCCTCCGAGGATGCTGGGCCCCAAAAACCAGTTGATTAAAGTCATTGAGAACAACCGCACCTTCCTGGACTGTCCCTTCTTCGGTTCCCCTCTGCCAGAGTTACGCTGGTGAGCATCTCATGTTTCTTTGTGTGCTTAAATCCAAAAATACCGCAAACCCACATCTGTTTACTGGTTCATATTTTCAGTCTCTTAGCCATGTCTATGTGTTTACTGTGTGAACAGGTTTAAGAACGGACAGGGCAGTGGGCTGGATGGCGGTCAGTATCGCGTTTACATCAACGGCACCTTAGAGATCAGACGGGCCCGAGCAGAGGACCAGGGCACCTACACCTGTTTGGCCAACAGCATCCGTGGCACAGCAGAGAACCAGGTCCGCCTGGAGGTCAAAGGTCAGACATTACATCACTGTATGAGGCAACCTGTTCAGACTCAGCTCCAGTAGGATTTGTGGATTCCCATTGCATGTCAGATGAAATATGTTAAATGTGAAATGATTTCCTTTACTTGTGCCAAACAGCCTGCGCTGCTGGATTATATTCAAATCTGTTGTGCCTTCAACTAAAGTGCCTCATCTTCTGTTTAATAACAGTTACATTTGTATTCAAATTGCAAACACTGTAAACACATCCATCCAACATTCCAGGTAGAACTGAACTGAGGTGAACTAACCTGCAAAGGTGGTGAGATAAACTTTTCATTTCCAATTTAGATTTTATAAGACAAATGGCACATTTTTCACCTGCCACCTCCAAAATACTTCCTTCATATCCTCCAGATTTTCTCCGTGGGAAAATCTACTGCCTACATTTCATTCACTTTTTCCACTCCAGGAAGTGGGAATGTTTATGGTTGCGGGTACAAAGCGCAGGACTTTAACACCACAGGTGCCACTCCATTTTCTTCAAAACGGACTCGCTAATAGAAGTGATAAATTGTATATATGGATGTCATTTTTAGGATATTGCACTCAAAGTAAAGCTATTTTGCCCCTGGGCAGATTCTGATCACTTGCTTCAACAGAAACAAAAAAAAGATTTTAGAAGCTGTGCTGGTAAATTGAACCGACTTACATGAACGTTTCAGTCAAATTAAAGTGTACTGGTGTGAGTGAGCTTTCTGTTACATCCAACTCTACGGTGTCAGTCATCAGGCACAGTTTTTCACCTTTCACTGACGTTCCTGGATGTATCTAAACGTGGATATTCATGGACAATGTGTATGTGTGTGTATGGGCTCTTCTTCAACCTCACTCCAATTCAGAGCCCACTGGTATAGTTCGAGCCCCGGAGCACCAGTCAGCCATCAGGGGCTCCACGGCTCGCTTTGACTGTAAGGTGAAGTCTGATCCCAGCCTACCCATCACTGTGTCCTGGACAAAGGATGATAAGCCTCTCTCTATGGGATGGAGGTAATTACACTGTGCATTCAACATTAACATCATAATGATAAGTTAAAGCAAAAAACGTGTCTATTGCCACTTTAAGTGAAATTTTTATGTTAGTTTTAACCTTTACACCGCATTGTCCTCAATGCAACCTGGCTCGAGTCACAGCCCCCTCGCCCAAAAACAGGGGCTTTCCAGAGAAATACCTAAGCAGCTATTTAACTACACTGATCATTTTTTCTCATGGCAGGTTAATATGGGTAACGTAAGTCCAGTGTTTGGCAGATAAGCACATTAATTTTGCGACATTAGTATATTTACAGTCAACTGTAAGGAAATAGATACATATCATGTTGTGTACAAGGTGGGGTATACCATATAGCAGGCTAAATGTGGATTAAATAATTAAATAACTTAATTTATATAGCACCTTTAAAAACATAGTTTACAAAGTACTTTGACAGACAAAAGACAGGATATTCAGCAAGCAATAAAACAGAAAGCAGTAAAAGATAAAAAAAAAAAGAAATGTTGAAAAATATGTTGCCCCAAAAAACCTCCTGTGATTTGCAGATAAGGAAATGAATATTTAAACACAAGTGTAATCAAAGTCAACTCCAAGACTTATGGCACACAACAGGGGCATCACTCAGACAGGACAATGAGAAATCCCACTTTTAAACTCTCTTCTGTACATCTTGTTTGATTTTAGGATTTAGTGGCTGTCTGTTTTGTAGCTGACATCTGTATAAAATTAATCAAAGAATAAACTTGTATTAATATTGATGTATAACAACCGATCCTTTCTCCCTGTTTGCCTCCCAGGCTGAGGAAAGACGAGGAGTCGCTGACCATCCCCAATGTGAATGAGGGCGATGAGGGAACATACACCTGCACTGTTAAATCTGAGATAGACCAGGACTCCGCCTCAGCCCGCCTCACTGTGTTAGGTACATTCAAATACAGAAAAGCGCCGGAACAAAGTACATGTTAAGATTGAATACACAGCAAAGTACATAAAGCTCAACCATGTCACCGAACCCAAATATGTCATAGTATCTGGTTTCAACGCTAAATGATCCCGCAGTGTCAGTGTTTTTCACGTAAAACATTTTCCTGTATAGAAACTACGGCTGCCAGTTAAATGTGGTGAAGCAAAAGTTACTATATTCCCATTTGAAATGTACTGAATGAAAAGTTGGAAGTCTCTCAAAATTGAAAAACACACACTCTCTATAATGCTATTAATTTTGTTGTTTGTGTTCTATATTTTCTCATTTAGATATTCTTTCTCTATATTATTGTAAATGTCTTCAGTTTCTCGACACTGTATTGTTTTTCAGCTCTATGACCTCAAATGGAAATCATGCATGTTCTATTATGTGCTGCAGTTTACTAAAATATTTAGTAGCTTAACTGTAACTCTACGGCAGCGTACTGCTGCGACGCCTGAAAAAGAAAAAAATGGACCAGTTTCACATTATAAAAGGTGAAAAGTGTGTTATAACAAGATGCTTGTCGCGTTATTATGACATGACACAATTGCTATAACGTGATAAGTTTGTATGTTAGTTATAATGTGATAAATAGAATATTGTTGTAACAAGAAAGGTTTTTTGTCCATTTTTCTTTTTCTGGTGTGACAGCAATTCAGCTGTTTGCATGCAGCATACTGAGATATCATAGTGCTATGTAGAATACTGCACGCTATGTTTGGGCATCTTGTGTGACCATTGATTTTACATGTGATATTTTAGCATTAACCAACAGTTAGTCAAAGGAATAAGCCACTGTATTTGGTGAGGAAAAGAAACAGCCGTTACGATTTTGTGATCCCTAAAGGACTCACCTATCTGCCTCTCTGATGACGTATTTACAGATAGAGATGCACCCTGAGAAATGGCTCAGAGGTCTATGTCGCTGTGTACTCCAAGAGGAAGCGTTTTAGATCTTCAGAAAACATTATTCTCTGCTGGGTTCTCCAAAGAATTCTTTTTTAAACATTGAGGAAAACATGGCTCATATCTGTGACTCAATCAATGCCAGAAGGTCTCATCTGTAAAAACAATGCTCGCACGACAGACTCAAACTGGAGCTTAGTGATGCTAACTTGGCATTAATACAACGTGCACTAAATGACAAACTACCAGTTGTTCTCCCTTGCTGTCGATTGGCTGGTAGACTAACCTGCAAACTCTAACCTTTATACCCACTTCCTGGTCCTTGACCCCGCCCCACAGAGGAAGCCTCCCTCAACCCCTCAGTCTCTAGTGCCTTGCCTCCAGGTAACACATGGCTTGGGTGGAAATATTTGTCTTTCTTTTCGGTCCTGTTTACTTTGTCTCCTTATTGTTTGGCTTTTTGTTCCCTATCTCAGCTTGTGCCTCTGTTAAGTTATAATATATATATATATATAAATATTACACTTTTATAATGGATATTATTTAATTATGTGCCAAAGATTATTTTTGAGAGAAGAGACTTTAAAAAAATAAAAAATACAGACTGGATTTTTATATGCATGCACCACAATTCATTCAGTCAAGTAATTTAATCTCAAAAATGGAAATGTTTGTCTAGATTGTTCATGATGTCCAGTTTAGCACAATAATGCCTGATTGTGAGAATAAATTACATTGACTGACAAGTGCTTTGCAGCATGCCTTTTCTTGTGCACGCATGCTTGTACAGTACAGTATGTGTTTGCCATGTCAAAGGTCAGGTTATTCCCTGTTTCTCTCCAGACCGTCCAGACCCTCCCATGGATCTGGATCTGTCAGACCCAGCGGCTCGCAGCGTTCGCCTCACCTGGATCCCTGGAAACGACCACAGGAGCCCAATCACACGTCCGTATACACACACACACACACACTCGTCATACTTGTATTCTTAAAACCTTGATGGTTCCCAAGCGCTTTACATATTGGTCTCATTCACACATCGATGGAGACAGAGCTGCCTCCAGCAATTTAGGCCTTAGGTTCAGTGTCTTGCCCAAGGACATGTGGACAGGTGGAGCTGGGGATCAGAGAGCCAGCCCTGGGATTAATGGACGACCCACTCTACCTCCTGGGCCACAGGCGTCCTAATGAAAGGATTCTGAAATAGAAATACTCATTAAGCTTATAGCAGGGCTGACTCAGGTGAGCCCTGAGCCACCCCTTAGAGGAGGGGTGGCCTGGACGAACCCTGAGCCCCCCCTTAGTTATGCTGCTATAGGCCTAGACTGCCGGGAG
>JAVQJF010037909.1:0-28800 GCA_036023855.1 Gadopsis marmoratus
GAGAGAGAGAGAGAGAGAGAGAGAGAGCGCGCAAGGGGACAGGAGGGGGAGGGGGAGAGAGAGCAAGAGAGAGAGGGTGGTGAGAGTCTGGTCGAGAGGTAGAACGTGAAAATGGAAGACGACGATGCGGAATAACTGGAGATGCTGTGGTAAATTAAAAATTAAAAAGCAGAGGGAATTGAAACAAGAAGGGGGGAGGGCAGAAGGGGTCATGGGTTTGGTGAGAACACTTCCCTCCTCTCTCTCCGATTCGATAGAATTAACGTGATGGCTGACATTTCAATTTGGGAGGACCTGTCATGCCTTGTTTGCCCGCATCAGTCGAAACACAGCTGAGAAGAGCACGGCATGCATGTCTTCTAAATCCTCAAATGAAAAGAAGGCATCCTATCATTGTTAATGAAGGCAGGGACGGCACTATGAGTACGAGAATGATCATGATGATGATGATGATGATGGGAAATTGGGATCAAACAGTGCAGAATTGAAGTTGTAGAAGTCTCATGTTCAACGCACACAAAACTAGCCTGAGAGGAAAAACAGAATTAATGAAAAAGCCTCCACACACACCGTTTGGGCTTCAGTCCAAAAATTACAGTTTAAAAACTACAGCAGTGAAAGAGCAGTAAAGATCAGCACCGTCTCACTAATCTTAACGCCTCAGAGAATTGTTCAGGCTAATAAACTATTAAGATTATTGACTGAAATACTTGAACCAAAGCTTGTTTAAAAATCTAATAAAATCCGCAGCCACAGCTGACTTTGCACATCATTTTATATGAATTCGCTGATATTTGGCTCATTACAGTACATTTAAGTTAAAGTAAATGTTGATATTCAGTAAGTGATTAAAAGAAAAAGAGAGACTGGATATTATAGGTTATTAATTAGTGTTTTAACCAGCAAAGCAGTTTTGCCATCCGAGGTTTGTACTCAACTGTTCACATAAATTATGCACATGGGTTTTTCCTATGTAGGATTTGTGCTGACTGAGGCAGAAGCTACAAGAAATTATGTGATGTTTTGCATTTACATCATGAACCTTTTATCATCATCAGTACATATTGCACTTGTGTCAGTTTTAAATAATACACAACAAGGACAAGTGCATAAGTAACACATTCAGCCATGTTTACACTGTCGCCCATCAGTTGTCATTAGGCGCGAATGGGCCAAGATGCAGTGATCGAGCTGTTGCTGCAAGGTGTGAAAGTGGGTTCAGCTTGGATGGGGAATCGAGTAAATTATTAAAGCTGCTCCTCTATAAACTACACACAGCCAGGTTACAGTGTACACTGCATACGCACTTACAGAGCAGTACAGTTTTAGCAGACCGTAGTCGATTTGAGGGTGGATGGGGGTGGGTGCCACCTACCTTGTTAGCAAAATGACCAAATTCATCACCCTTGTTAACCTGCCATCCCCCTCCCCCATGGCTATGAATATCCGTAGCCTAACTGTGCTGTGTATTGATAAATCCATGGCACTGTCCGTGATTTGTAATCACTCCTGCCCTAAATTGAAATTATGATCGCAATAATAATATCAAGAATTAGGATGGGCCTCATGTGTGTTGGTTGGTGGTGTAGGGGAAGGGAGGTGCGCCATGTTAAAAATGAACAAATCACAAACTGCTAATAGATATGTGCAAAACAGACACATTACATATACCAAGAAAACAAGCCAACCCATATGCGTCAGTGAGCCATGCAAAACACACATGTAATACAGAGAAACACCACTGTGTGTAGGCATCTCAACCGCAGCATGTTGTGATTTTCCTGTGTGCAATATGTGTACGTGTCTCTCTGTGGAGCCAGTGGGGGCATTGCAATCTCCAACTTCCCTAAGTTATTAACGCTGCTCCTCAATCAGAGCCTCTGTTGCCTCACTGATTGCTTTTCATATGCATCATTAGATGCACCATATTAACAAGACGAACAAACCATTTCATATATACTGTGTCACGTGAGAATCGGCGGGGGAGGGAGGGATGAAGGGCAGTGGTTGGCACACGCATACTGTAGATACTGACATGCACACAGTTATATACACCGAGATGATCAAGTTCGCAGCTGCTGGGAAACTGTGGCCCACAATCAAATTAACAGAAATTTAAACAAACCTCAGAGCAACATAAAAGAGACTCTTCCTGTTGGAGAAGCAGCATCTGGTTCACAAAAGATCCAAAACATTGTACACACACCCAAAACAGAGAAAGTATAGCACACATTTCTATCTCAGTAACTCGAAGAAGCCGTCTGGAAATAATTTCCTTCTGTTCTGATTAAGATCAGGTTCCATTTTCCCTCTGTGTGTCTGTCATACGACATACGAGTCTGTCATACGAGTTTAATGAACAGCCCAGTTATGGCAGTTAGCTCCGGCTGTTTAATTGAGTGGGGTCATGCCTGGTGTCCCTTCGAATTAACTCACATGCATGTGGGTCATCCAGGTGTCAGTGAGGTACAATTAACTCAGAAGAAATACCTGCTGTCAGTCAGTTAGCTTTGTTAAGTTACAGAGATGTCTAATGTTAACAAGCATTTATAGCTGAGCTACTGATTCTTACTTCAAAATGGACACAGTTAATTGATTTTGGACTCAGTCAGTGTTTAAGAGGAAAGCAGAAGCAGCACTCTCCCCCTCTCTATCACACACATCAGATGATTCATATTTCATGTCTGAAGTTAAACTCATTAACATTCACACTTTCATCGTCAAATCGAGGCAAAATCACAAATGTGCATTTATTTAACAAGGTTAAATGCATACTGTCCAATACACATATTACAATTATGTAATTGTTTGGTGGTTGTCATCTTCAAGGTTGCAATAATTATTTTACGTCGATTAATCTACTGATTCCTACAGCTCTGTAAATAATGTGTCAGAAAATGGTAGAAAAAGCTCATTTTAGCTTCACAGATCCTAAAATTCAACTTGCACATTTTGTCTAACTAACCCAAAATGTTTTGTCCAAAATCCAAAGAAATTTTGTTAAAAATGATTTGAAAGCGAGAAAAGCAGCAAATCATCACTTTGTAAAAAGCTGTAAACAGAGAATAAAACATACATGAAACAATTACTGAATTATCAAAATAGTTGCAGATTAATTTTCTGCTGATCAACTAGCGAATCAAATCGATTCTTTGCTTCAGCTGTAGTCAACTTTTAGCCACAAGCTACATTTGACCAGTCCAACACCAAATCAATATCTCTGCTTGTGCGGGCAGAGCTGTTGTAAGGAACACATGCAGCTACACAGGTTTGAAGCAAGGAAATGAAAACTGTCCAGAATCGAGTGTTGGAACTCCAATATCTGCAGTCTGGACAACGAGGGATATAAATAATTGTGACTAACCACGAATCAAAGCCAATTTGCTCTCATCTGCATATGCCAAAGGGTTTACAAGAACACAGCACAAGGCTAACTCCAGACAAAAGCAGCCATTTTGAAACACGATAAAAAGCTATGAATGTCAGATATGCACACGCTCCGTACAATCTGTTTAGTGAGTTAACATTCCCAGCACGCCGCCTCGTGGAATTTAACATGTCTATTAGGTTTATCAGCAATTATTATTCAAGCCTTGCATCAACGTGAAAATGATCTATCGCAGCAGCTCTGGACAAATTAAGAACAAGTCAAGTTCTTTGGATGCTGAAAGTTCACAAGAAACCAAACACTTTTGAATTAGAAACTATTGATTATGCACACAAGTCCCTGCAGTGTATGTGTCGAGGGTACAGTGGATTTAAGAGGGCAACAGAGCACGCGCAGCTGAATACCAAGTCATTTTGTAATTTAACAATCAGGCAGCAGGATGGTATGTGGATTTAATGATATGTAGTGTATTTCTGACAGTCCGTCACTACTGGTAAATACTATTTGTGCTAAAGATCTATTAACTCGGTTCTCTCTCATCTTCCATCAAAATCTGCCCTGCCTCTCTTTTCTCACTCACTCTCTCTCTCTGCATGCGAGCCATTAACGTGGTTATTTTTCAGACTCCCCTCATTTCTCTTGCGCCGTACTTCCCATTTCTCTTTCAGCTGACAGACAGGCTTAAGTTTCCTGGTGAAGCTGAATTAATGTTATGGCCAGATTTGTAATCAAGATAACGGCATTTCGAGGTCCAGTGGCAGCCTGGCCATTAAACAAAAACAATAGCTTTTTTTTCTTTTTTTTAAATGATGCATCGCCCTCTAAGCAGCTGTTCTCTTACTCAGTGCAGTGCTTAAGAGTTACACCCCTCAAAACTGATGCACCGCTGCACGCAATGTGATGAACCTTTGGTGTAAAGTAAACACTGCTGTGTTTAGAATATGTAATTGTATGCTAATTTGTTGGGTATTTATTGAGACCAATCCAATCTCCTGGTCGCTCACGTGCCTATTTAATGTCATAAGAGGGGGTTGGGTGCAAGTGTGCAGATTCATGCGCATAATGAAACATCTGTGATTGATTAAACAACTAAATTAATTACTTTAAACTAGACAATCAGAAAAAAGAAACTGCTCAAACTACAAGAACATGATGCATGCGGTTGATGATTTGGTGAAGCGCTGGCAGCGATATGTGAAAATGGCAGCATGGGAATATCCATCACTGAGTAGACATGACTGTCACCACAGAAATCAGGAGCCATATGATGACTACGGTTAAAAAAAAAAAAAAGTACAGAAAAGATACTTGTGGGGATGCAATTAGCTGAATTTGAGTAATGAGCATCAGAACAACAATCATAAGTGTAAAGGTTTATTGGAATCTTCAAATTCAATATTTATTGTTCTTAAGACATAGTACTGCATACCTTTAGGTTTAGAGACGCACCAAGCCTTCAGAGGTCGCCATGCATAAGGAAAGGGAAGTAATTATTTAGCAAATAGTGAGGGGCTATTGGAATCTGATACGGCATAAAATTGAACCCTCACAGGCGAGGAGTTGCTAAGTGTTTTTTACATTGCACATGGATTTTACAGCATGTAGGATATACAGTGGAAATACACACAAAATACCTAGGTTGACATGCAGAGAATGTCTCTTTGCATTATATAGTATGACCTTCCTCCTGCTCATGTAGAGCCATACACAAACAGGAGATGGCATACTGAAGAAAAGAGGGGAAGCCATGTTTGAGTGATGATAACCCCAGCGTCGGTATAGCCGAGGAGAGAGGAGACGATCCTAGAGAAAACAAACATACAATATACCAGAGTGTTTGATCAGTGCTTTGATCCGCCTGCTGCACCAGCATCTACTGTTCACCATTACACCAGCAAATACAGCCCTGGAGCAGAGGGATGTGGGAGCACATCTGGCTGATAGGAATGTGCGAGTGTGTCCATGTGTGTTTTTATTGATCATGGGTCGATATGCATTTTCAAGTGTACAGTAGCTAAATGCACATGGTAATTGTGAATTGATCGAGGGTTTTCCAAGCGCTTACTGTGACTTGATCGAGAGTGGGCAATTTCAAGTGTGCAGGTTGTTGCCTTCCTGTTTCTGTGATCGGTCTGTGTGTGTGCGTGTGTGCGTGTGTGCGTGCGTGCGTGTGCCCAGCTAAAGTTTGTATGCAAGGTTCCGCCCCTGCTGTTATTCATTCATTCATCATCCATACTGCTTATCCCGAAGGGTCGCAGGGGGGGGGCGCTGGAGCCAATCCCAGCTAACATTGGGCGAGAGGCAGGGAAACACCCTGGACTGGTCGCCAGTCAATCGCAGGGCCCCCTGCTGTTAATCAGCCTGAAGTGACAAATTAAGACAGTGTGCATCTTCCCGTGAGTGTGCGTTATGCGTGCATGCATGCATGCATGCATATCTATCTTTGTACACCCTGTGTGCGTTAAAGCTGAGATAATTCCAATCCCCTTTGGGGTGAAAAACGCAATGAGAACGGGTGCAAATTTTGGCTCAATCGAAGCGCAAAATTTACATTTGTACCCCGACTGGGTGAAGCCGAGTTACACACTTCATCCGACTTGAGTGCCAGCTCCAAGGGAGAGCAGAGGGAACCACTGTAGACAACCTCAAACTGTATTTCTCCTCTGCAATGCAGTGGCAGTCTGGCATGTGGGTCATAAATTTCAAGGTAGAAGGTTTCTGGCGTTCGGCTGTTGGATTGTCGGCACCTTGATTAAGGTGCAGGTGTGGGGAGGCTGGTAAGCAGAGATGAAATCATGTTGTTTGTGGAGAGGGGGCATTCCACTCATCTGCAATGATGTCTTTGTATAAAATATTCTAAAGTCCCAATTGAATAATCCACTGATCAATTTAGAACAGGCAGCCCTGAAACATTTGAATAACAGGCCAAGGATGATAAAGTAGCTGCAAAAGTTAACGCTGCACAGTACATCTGTACATCAGCACTCTAATCCATGAGAGGATTCATAGACAGCAGTTCCAACCAGCTACAGAAAATCAGTGTAAGCATATCTCTGACAGCAGTGGAGAGCTTTGAGCTGAGATTCAGCCAACAAGGTAATTTTCTCTGACCAGTGCCGTTTGTAAAATCAAGGCCTGAGTGACTTGAAAAGATGGTGAGATATAATCCTCGCAGCCTGTCACCTTCCTCCAAAGTCTCCTGGATGATATGTGGAGGACTCTGCCATTAACTTCTTGTAGGTTACTCACTCAAAACACTGTGGGGATCTAGAGATCATCTCATTTTAATTGTAACTAACTGGAAGTAATTTTCTTTTATGTGTCAGTATCTTTTTTTTGTTTTCTACATACGTCATTCAGCAGAGATACCTGACCAAGAGAGCAGTGTCATGACAACTTGATCGTTAAAGAATAACCCAAGACATATTCATCAGCAAAAACACAAATTTACAACTGCAACGACAGAATGTGCTTCAAAAGGCAGTAGATGTTTTTTCTTCTCACTGTCACCAAAAAGGGAAATAAAATAAAAAATGTCCTCAAAGTGCTAATGGAATTTCCACCAAGTACAAGAGAACTAATGCGATATAGAAATATACGCAGAATAGCATTACTGTATATGCACAGGGTTATCTAATAAACCAGAAGATACAGTAGAAGGTGCAATGATAAGAGTGGTTGCTGTCAGGAATAAACATCAATGCTGCATATCATACTGACTACGGTGTGGAAGAATTAGGAGGGAGCATACTAATGTAAAACACTGCAATAATTTAACAAGACTAAGTCGACAGCCATGCTAGCTGCTCCGTGAGACTGTACAAAAAGGCACAGCAGTGTTTTGAGGTAAATGCTAACATGCTGATGTTTAGCAGGTGCAACATTAAACGTGTTAGTTTAGCATATTGGCATTTTAACATTTGCGAGCATGGCTAACAACACTAGCATGGCTTGGCTGTAACCACTTTTTGGTTCCTCAACTCTCACGCATTTGAACTCTCGAAATATCATTTAAAAATTTGACTGATTAAAACTGTTTTAAACACTGAGCTCAAACTTTGAATTTTTTTTTAAGGGAATGTGGCTAATTTATACAACATACATTATTAATCATGTTAATTTTTCTGTTGTGACCTTGGTATGGTTTATTAATCCACTGCAAGAGTGAAGACAGACTTTTTAGGCTCTCTGTACTTTGCTTCTCCCTCTCTCTCATTTTCAGTAATATATCAAATAACAGGCACAGTGGAGGCTTTTTTATGCACAATATATCTTCTCTTTCCTTCAGTGTATGAGAAGCTCAAGGTGACCACAACAGGAACGGCGTGATACTGCTGGTGTTGCTTTCCCTTCCTCTCGCTCTCTCTCACTGACACACACACACACACTCACTCTAAATCCCAGAGGTTTTCAGTTCCCCAACTGCCTGCTGCTAATGCTGGTGCTACTGCATGTGGGTGTGCGACCCGATCATATGCAACATATTCTTAGCCGCTTTGCTTTGTAAGCCTAGAATCCCAAACGACCACGTTTGCATATGTTTGTGCTTGCATACCTTGCACAATACCTGAGGTTGGAGTTCCTCCTACAGAACCTCAGAATGGAAACACCCACCCCCTCCTGAACGAACCCTGGTAATTGTTTTCCCCCCCGACAGGGATTCATACGTACACCATCACCAACCACACATAGAGACCTGCTCCATCTCCTTACATACATCACATCCACCCTGCAGGCTTTCCAGCCCGCTGAGCTAAGAGACATGTTAGCAAAGACTATCAAAAAAACAGAAAGACATACAGTATATGCAGGCATGCATGGATGAACACAAATGTGCCTACAGAGCATTATAGTGGCACAGTCCATGTAAAGTGTAAAGACAAAGGAAGTGCATCTGATCTATAGGTCCAGTTGAGACTCGATATCAACTTGACAAAATGACTATGATTATTAATTGTTCCAATCAATTGAGATCACTTAATTAACATGATATTCTGGAACTGCAGTCATCTATGTCATTCAAAACACTGTATTAAAACAAATTAACCTCACTGAGAAGCCTTCTCACACAGGTGACGCATTCGATCTGCAGAGATTTTCACAGCTATAATTGGCTGCATTATTGTAATCTGACTTTAATTGAAAAAGGAGACACCCACATTCACACTGGCCTCTCGCAATAAGTGCATAGGGTAATAATGTTATTTAAGCATATGCATATACCGGGAGTGTTAATATTAACATGGCCGAATGCATTTTTAATGTTGAGTTTACCCACAGCTTTACGACACAGTCAGAGCAATCATTAAAAGGCTATATGCAGAAGAATAAATTACACACAGATTCCAGGCAGATTATCAGACTATCACTGGTTTAAGATAAAGTCACGCTCACTATTAACTCTTTCCTGTCCTTTTTCCAACCTTGTTTTTAGTTCCAATTCCTCAAGTTTCAGCCCTGTCGGTCCCTACCTCTTTTCCTTTGAGTTTGTGACTTTTTGATGCCATTTAAACCTGTGCTACCATCAATCCAAGAACATAACTGTATCAAATTGTGTTACACACTCCAGCTAAGGCTAAATTATCTGCTGAGCTCTATACATCCCTCTACATATCCATCCTCTTCCCCCATCTCCTCTCTGTTAATCCGAAGCTAAAAAACAAGCCTCTGGGCGATGGGGGAGACTTCCCTCTGAACAAACTTTTGCTGTCGGCGATTATCCAATAGGCCAATAATGAGCCCTCACTTTCGGAAACAATCCAAGTCAAATGTGTGCTCCGCTGATAACATTTCCAATCAGAGCGGCCTGCCTGCGTGGCAACTATGTGAGAAAATGAGATAGATAAAAAGGTGGAGAAAATAACGTGCACAGATTATTTACTGTAAACTCAGCAAGGTGCTGAGGTCATTCAGAAGTGAGGGAATTCATGCATTCATGTTTCATCCTAATACTGTTGTTTTGACCATCCAATTACTCATTATTGACAGATTCAATTCAAAGAGAGGAATGCGTATTTAATTTGACCATCCTTTCTCTGCAACAGGCATAATAATGTTTCAGGAACAGTGCACAAGATTTCCACGTGCCAAGAGAGAAGATGGGCAAAATAGGAAGTTACTTTTTATGCATATGGAAAATCATACCTTTGATCAGAGGCTTGAAAAAAATTTCTTTTTTAATTAAAAAAAAAAAGTCAAACTGAGGTCAAAGTTCTCCTTCCATTCATCCCTTCATCCCATCTCTCCAGTCACATCCCAGATTAGCAGCTGTAGCCCTCACAGGCCACAGTAACAGGCACAGATTGTTCTTTCCTCTGCTGAATAATCTCTATCCACACAGGAGAAATCCAACCTAATGTGCCAAGAATGCTGCATAAGCGTCAACCATGATACCAAGAGAGGAAGAAAAAAGGAGGGAGTGGCAGCGGCTACTGAGCACACATCCAACACCAATGCCTCCATCGGAGGGGGGAATGAACTGTAGTCAGTGGGAGAGGCAATCTGTTGTTAGGCAGCCACAAGGGAACAATGGCGGTCTAGAATATGCCACAAATATGCTACAGCGTGTTTCATTTAGAGTGAGGCAGCAGTTACCGGATGCTCTTTTAAATTAACCCACTTTTCAAAACAGCTTTAAAACAGAACTTTATATCTGTTTCCAAGAAATTTACATAACAACTTCATTTGAACATTTACCGTTATGCATTTTTTTTTTTTGAAAACATGTTACTCAAAATCCTCCTAAAATCTCAATCTACATCAGCAGCTTGTGATCCTTTATCTCACTATTTGGTGATAATATTAGCCACACTTGAACTACACAGTATGCTGTGTGTCACATATTAGCCGGGTGTGAGAGGATGTGCTGCTGTATATTAAGAGGATGCCCGGGATATCCGCCAGGGAACAAGTGGCTATTTCTGTGGTAACAAAGACGCAGAGCTACAGAAGAGCATCGTTCACTGAATTCCCATGTGATGAGAGAAGGAGAGTTGCATGCAGGGAAAATAAAGAGGAATGAACAAGGATAAGATGGACAGGGAGGAATAATTAGGGCCAGGCGAAGAAGAAGAGGAGGGAGTTATTTCTGGGAGATGCCAATTCAATTACAGGGGATGGGGGTTTGGCTGTGCCTCTGACATAATGGGGGCTCCAGGCCCTCGTACTGACCGGGACTCCAAGTCCCTATTAGACCCTGAGGAAGCCTGACTGGCAGCCACAGGCCACCTGCTGTACGTGCGTGTGTGTGCGGGTGGAAAGGCATTGCCTATGTGGATCCATGACAGATTTGACACATGTCAGATTATAGCACACAACCATACTGAGAGCGCTCGCAGACACACACACAGGAGGAGGGTATATCGACTCCACATACATACACACACCACATACCGTGATTCATTGTCAGGTCCTGTGAGTGGAGCAGTTTGTCAGAGGTATTGAATGTAGAAGAAAAGCTATCGACTGCAGCCAGAGAGGAGGGGGTTTGTAACTGCACAGCACTTTTGATTTGAGCATCAGAACGATTGCTAAATGACAAAGAGCAGGGAGGTAGCACTTTTTATCAGAGCTAAGTGCATTTCGAATGAGTGCCTCCGTTCAGCAGTAAATCCAGCAATGAAACACTTTCAAAATCGGTGATTTATAAAGATGACACAATGAAAGAAAAGCAGCAAGAAAGACTTAAGAGGGAAATAAAGAAAAAGTTGACAAACAAAAAAGGTAAAACGGAACAAACCAAATGGTAAAATGACAACGTCCATGTGGCCCTGTTTGCAGATACATCAGTGACCATAACAAGGCAACAAGCCTAATGCACTTCCCATGTTGGCTTTATGATAATACAGTGCAGGCAGCAAATCAAAAGAGTCAACAAGACAGAGACACTCAGTCTCGGTCAGATAGTGCATGTCAAGCAATATGAACTTGCGACAGGCCATTTATGTTGCAGAGATACGCAGAGACGCAAATAAGCAATATGAAAATGTATTTATTAACTTTATCCATCCACCTGGAAACAATAAAACAAACAAGTCCCTGGATCCGTTTCAGCGACTCAGTCAAGCCTGCTCCAACATCACACGCTGCACACAGACTTTTCCAAAATATCAGCTTTTTGAGAACTATGATACACATCCTGACGTAAAGGAGATTACGTAAAGATCTGTTACACTGGTTGAGTGAATTTAAATTAGAATACAACTGAGAGTCTGAACTAGTGTACAGGCAGTCAACAGTTTCCATTCAAAAACTAGCATTTTCTCATCACAGTCATTTTGCCTTCTACTGAAATGACTTTAACCTTATAACAAAGTTTTCTTATAATGGCTGCTGTGAGCCGCATGTTCAAGCGTCCTTAGATAACCCAATAGAACCACAAAGAAATATAATTTCTTAAACATCAACACACACACACACACACACACACACACAATATACTCTATTTATGCTATGTGGACAGCTTACACCACAGGGAGTCCAGACCACACTGTGGTCATTTCATCTCACACACACACACACACTCATTTCGAGAGTGGTTATTGTTCCTTGAGGCATTCGCGCTGATGAGTTTATTCTTTTCCTCATCTTAGCGGAAGCATGTGTGTGTAATCTTGCAGATACACTCGTGTCCAAGCAAACCTAAACATATGGTCACGATCGCACAAAATTCGCTGCAGCAAACAATCACAAGTCAGGCTTCTGGGGGGGGGGGGCATCACTGCTACATGAAAGGAGACCCAAACGTGTTTTTCCCCAGCAATGACTGCATTTTAACTCACTGTTTACCCCCCCTCAAGGTTGCAGCCACGCCACGAGAAGCTGCAGCAAAAGCATGGGCACTGATACACTGAGACAGAGATACACACGCATTCGTGCACATCAGACAGTTTGGACTCTCCGCAGCTATACAAGCCACATGGAATAACAATGCTATTGCATTCAGCTGGAGGCAAAAATGGCTCATCCATTACAGGATGGTCAGAGCAGTCAGAAAGCCATTTCTCACGGCATTCAGCTGCGGAGGCATAAACGTCTGTCAGCTTATAGCACCAGTCATCAATGATGTGCAGTCACGGTATATTACTATCTAGTCTATACATTTACATTTCCACCTGGTTTGCAACAGTGTTATAATATAAATAAGGTGAGAATAGCAGAAAGTAGGGGGTCTGTCCATCTTCTCCTTCACTCTTTGTTCAACATAAATGTGCTCATACGTCCTCTGGGCATGGTTATGCATGTGACTGTGTGGGGGTCTTGGACTAGTCTACAGCTCTGGATCAAGGGTGTCTCTGGCCGGTCATGTCTTCAATTATTCAATTCAAGTAAGTAAACTCCAGAGGCAGCAATGACAAGGACTGACACAGCCCTGACACCCCATCCATTCCCCTTCTTTGGTAAACTGACTGACTCATAGGTCACACTGTAGCTTAAAGGCCTTAAAGGGCAGAGAGACAGCTCCTCGTACATAGGTGTCCCCGTGAGTGTGTGTTTTACAGGATCGTGGATGAGAGAGTTAGCAGCAGGCAAACCCAAAAAAAAAAAAAAAAAAAAAAAGTAGTAGGTGCAGCTGTAAAGTGTAGGTGACACTTTACAGCTTTACACACAGGTAACTTGCACACACACTCCCACATGGGAACAGGTGGTACAGCAGCAGCTGATACTATGCAAGTGCTATAATGCTATAAAATTGATATATAAATAAAATGAGAATGCAATAAAAACTGTAAGTGGTAAGTAATACTAGCAACCTTTTGTTACGGATGTGTAATTATTTTAATAAGTGTAATAACATTCCTTTAAAATTCCTTTTATTACATTGTAAGTTACAAATCAACCACACCTTCTGTGACGCACCAAGTCCTGTTTAATGCAGTAATGGGATGACATTACCTCAGTTGACAATTCATTATATTTTTATTCATTTTTTGACACTTTGACAGTTATTACATTAACCAGCAGTAACTCTACCTCTTCACAGAATCACAGCTACGTAATTTCTCTCTCATGCACACCCTCACACTCCATTCACACCGATATGGCACGTCTCTTGAACACGCTGTTGAGATCCAACACGGGCAGATCAGAGACTTGGCAGGCAGTCTGCATGCAAGTGCACGCTGCGTATTTACTTCACCATCAGCGAGTGTCAACCTTCACAACCCCAACTCTCAACTTAACAGACAGCCTCGATGGCAGCTATTTATCTCCCCATCTGATTGCCGTCAGCTGTCTCCTACTGCCAAGGAATGGGGCTGCCTTCGAAAAAAAGGGCAAAATGCCACAGAGCGATTATGAACTGTAATGTAAACAGCTTTTCTAAAAGCAGGGGTTTATAAAGGGCAAAAAAAGTGATACCAAAGAGCTATTAACTACTATGTAAATTGCAGGGTTTTGTTTTTAGTTCTGACAGATGATGGAACGACGTAACAGAGGCAAAGTGTTTATTCCTGAGGGAAAATATTTTAACGTGCATTAGAAAATTAACATTTTGATAGTGACTGTGTGAAAGGGTTAACTGTGGTGCAGAACCAATGGAGAATTTGGGAGAGGGCTGGTGATAATACTCTGACACGAGAAAATTATTTTCCGCCGCAGATTTAGTTAGCATTTACGCCAGATGAAGAAAGTATGTGGGATTAGCTAAAAATAAAATGCAGTGCCCATGTTGTTTGAAATGGAGGTGTGAACAGTGTGGTTCACTGATTATGGAAAACAATTAAGGTTTTTGGTCTATTCACTGGAACGGTGGACAATACGAAAAATATAATATATCAACTTAGACTTCTCCCTTACCACAAAACTTGTAACTCATCCTTATGTTTTACCAGCCGAAAAAGTCACTTCATAGTTGAGTCCTAATGTTCTCAACAACCAGAAAAACAATGACCTCCAGCAATGAAGCTCGAACCAGGTGCAAGTTAGCTACCTCACGTTAAACGTTAAAGACACAATACAAGTACCGATGGCTAAAGAAGCATCAAGCATGCTAAAAAGGACCCAGGTATTATTTTCAGAAGTTGGTGAAACCAACATGGGTTACAAAGGTGTTTAAATATTACAATCCTGAGGTGGTCGGAAGCACAAGTCTAATGGGATGCTTGTGTTGCACTATGTCTACTGAAAGTCTACATAAGCAATTATTTGTTGTCAGCCAAAGTAACTTGCTAGTGAAAATCATAAATTTAAAGGTCAGTTCAGACAAACATTCAAGAAGGACAAAACCGACTCAAGTCCTCGACTCAAGTCGGCTGACGGTATCTCCTGTGACTAAGCTCGTCACGTTGCCAGTGGCTGGTTTTAGAACGTAAGGAGCAGCAAAGGCAGTTGGTCATATTGCGTTTTTGCCATTTCATCAATGCTAGATAGGCAAGTTAAACATTACGCTACATATTATATACAGCTACAAAAAAAAAAGGAAAAAAACCAGTTAAAATGGAGATGCAGATAGTCGTTTCTATGGCAACGATACATCGCCTTGTCTAGTCACATTGGTGTAAACTGGCAGGTTTCAGAGCGCTAGTAGCTGCAAGTTTCACCTCAACTTGTCGCAAATCTTTTGTCTGAACTGGCCTTAAGATTTTTAAGAAGCTTCACAAGAATGTAGCACACGAACAAAGCTAAATGTCAGCCAACCACAGAAATGACAGAAAAAACAAACAAAAAAAACAATCATATGTGTATCGATCCTAGCTAATTAATAATGCTAGATAATTCAGTTGTGTCTGAAGATGACCTTCTAAAAAGTGACAACAGAGCCTTTTTCCATTTATTACAACCCAGCCTCTGAGGGAAAGCTGTGGAAGACAACACAGCTTGTAAACAGACACTAACAGTGCGCCTATTTATTTACGCTCTGCATTTAATGAATGTAGCTTCATTAAAAACGTTGTGTGTTGCAGCTTAATTATTGCCCAGAGGAAGGAGAAGACAGTTCCACATCCACAGAAAGTTCTGGCACTCTCTGTCCTAGCACCCATTTTAGCTACAAAGACTGTGCAACTAACACGGTAGCAACTTTATAAGCATATATATACACAAATACAATATATTAAATAAGAATTATAAAATAAAATTGTTGAATGACAATTAAAGAGTAGAGTTGTAGTGTACTAGTTGTTTCTGCTGCCTCTAGAATTTGTTTCTTTTCCACCAAACATAACAGTCAATCATTAAATCTATAGCTGCTGCTGCTTCATCTCTCTACTTTTAAGTGGATGTGACCTGTATTGTCCTAATTTGCGGGATAAACTAAATCTTCATTAAAACCCGCAATACACCACAGTAGGTTAAAAGCATGTGGATCTCTCGTACTTCCCCACACGTGTTCATGACTACTTGTTCCCTCAAGTGTCTTGTAGATGTTAATGAGGATTAACCTGACTGGCATACACACAGGCCGAGAGAATTATGGGCCTCGTTTGAAACGGATTCAGATACAGTGTATAGATCATGGGCTGTGATTAATCTCGCCTTAAAGAAAAAAAAACAAAAAAAAAACGACATGTCTCTTGAAGAATGACTGCAGATAATTCAGGCTCTTATCAGCCATTTAAAATGTAGTCAACTACTTAGCAAGGAAAATCAATGGTCTTTCTCTTCTGCATCCTATCTCTCTGTAAAATGTGATATTCTCCGAACAATTCATGGTTAGAGGAATAGATCGACATTTTGGGAAACAGGATTATTTGCTTTCTTGCCGAGTTTGATAAGAAGATCACTACCACTCGCCTGTTTGTCATTGTAGTATAAAACTAGCTTAGCAGCTTGGCTCTGTCCAAAGTAAAAAAAATAATTAATTTAATTAAAATGTATAGATGGGTTACCTAGTGAAACTGGTGAATTTTTTAACTTGTAGAGTTTCCCTGCTTCCAGTCTGTATGCTAAGCTGGCTATAGTATTATACTGTATGTAGCAGACAAATTGTGATATCCTACTAACAATACATAGTTAAAGTAAGTATCATTAGCCTAGATTCATACCATTGGCATGTCTACCTGTTGCAAAATCACCTCCTGGCTCTAGTTTTATTCTTAGTAAGTGGATATGAGAATGGTGTCAATCTTCTCATCTAACTCTTGATAAGAAGGCAAACAAGCATAATTCCCAAAATGCCCAACCACTCCATTAATTGTGCAACATGGCCCCCTTACTTATACTCTGTTGCACTCTGAGCATGCTGGGGTGGGATGGGGTTCCTTGTGTCCTTAAAAGTATCAGCGTGGTGACAGGTGATGAGGACAGCACTGTTGCCTCGAGCCACAGACACGCTGCAACAGACTGGACGACAGACACCGATGACAGCAGAGACAGTGGGATGGGCTGAAGGTGAGATGAAAAGAAAGGAGACAGAACGACAGGGAGGGGGAGTGTGAGTGATGGCGAGGGTTAACAGAGGGGGAGGAACAGTGGACTGAAGCAAAACAAACAGGGATTTCCAGATGAAAGTGGGTAGAGAGCAGAGAGACAAAAATGGATTAGCATTTGGAAAGACTGCCTTTGTGTGTGTGTGTGTGTGTGTGTGTGTGTGTGTGTGTGTGCAACACACATGGATGAGTCATAGCTGGACTCGCGGTGATTGCTGCTAGTCAGAGAAATAACCCGACAATTTTGATCCAAAATTGTACAGCATCACATAAATTTTATGTTTTTACACAACAGTATTTCTAAAAGAGGCCTTTTAAAAAAGGACATTCACATACACTCTCCCCCAGTACATTGCCTTTGTCACAGACACATGTGCATCATTCTGCATTTGTTTATGTGCTTGCGTATCAGCAAACATATGCACACATAGTTGGGATGACATGCAGGGAGGAGCATCCATCCACTGCAGCTAAATAATGAACAAACCCTTATCTAGACATTAATCCCTATATTAAGATAGGCTTAGCTGCTGCGCAATGATGCCTTGCTGGATATGAGCATGTCGAGTATAATATCTGGTTGACGAGAAGACCGAAATTTCAATTTCAACAACCAATTTCTACGCGAGACATCTGCAAAATCCCATATCCAATATCTCGAGGATAATGTGTCCATGTCCATGTGATAATGTGTTTTTTTAGATAATCATGGTTACAGCAGAGTATGTGATGCAGGGCAGGGACTCTTCATTTGGACAGGTAATGCAATTATGAAATGGCGGTTCATCATGTCACTGTGGCGATGCGTTCATACGTGTCAGCCATGCTGATGAATCCTAATACTAAATGTCCTGACAAATGAAAACGAAGCCAACGTCATTACCAGGTGCCACTGTCGTTATGGCAACAGGAAATGACTGACAGGGTGGCATAAGTGAGAGTTGGAGATGGAATGAGGGTAACGCCCTTCAGACTAAACGTATTCAGACATTCACATGGGTTTTCTCCCTGCTCTGTTTTTGTTATGTATTTGGGTTTTCCCCTCATTGCAGATCTGCCCTCTCTCAATATCACTTTCATTCTGTCTCATGTGTTGTTTTTTTTAAACACATTTTCTCTACACATCAACACTCTGTAGGCCTGAAACGCCATACAGTGGTGGGCTGAATTACTCTATGAATCACTGCTGCATCCTGCTGCTACACTTGTGTCCCACACAGTTCAGTTCACACGCAGCTACAGGACTAACAGATCCTGTAACCCTCTCTACCGTCACCTCTGAGCCCCCCTCACACCTCTACAGCAAAACCGAGATCCAAATTTACACTTTCTTTTAACCAAAAATGCAACAAGGACCATTGCTAGAGTGCAAATTTCCCCAAAATGTCCAACTATTACTTTAACATTTACATAAAACCCTACAAGCATATTCAAGGACATAATCTTAAATATTTATGAAGGAGCATCAATAGAGCTATAACATCACACAGTACTGTAGCTTACAATAGCCCGAGGCTGTAAAAAAAAAAAAAAAAAGAAAGATATGTTATAAACTTCACTATAGAGGAATTGTAGGACATGTGGGGCCCCGGGGAGCTTGTGGTAAGCAGAATTTGTGCCACCGCAGCTACCGGCGAGTACAAAACAATAAAGTATCTGCAGTTAGTTCAAACTGAGTCCATAAAATATGACCGCAATACAGGAATAAGATTTCAGAGGACAACATACAGCTCAACAGGTGCGAAGAGAGATAAGAGGAGAGAGGTGAAGAGGAAGGGCAATGAGTGTGGACAAATGTTGCAGTGTCAAGAGTCTATGCACAACTTTATTTATTTTTTTAGACAAGCACAAAGCAAGTCACCCTTTCATATAAATACCAAAGTGTTTAATAGTCAATGCTGCAGTTCGCATCATGTCCTCAACTGCATTGTATTTGTTTCCTCTTGTTTGAGAGTGTTTGTTGTGCCCCTGGCTGTTCTGTAAATCACTTTTCTTATTAAAATGACTGCATAAATATATCCAACCTGAGCTGGGAGTGAAGAGCATGTTAGGATAATAGTGTGTTGCTAATACAAAGTAGGGCCATAAATTACAGTGCAGCCCTGCCATCTGAGCCACTACAGCCAGATATCTTTCAGGTGGAGAGTGTAACATTGCTCAGTGTTACCTTGGGAACTGCCTCAATGAAATTACAACTTCAGTCTTCCAGTCATGTAGGGACTAACCAGGAACAAGACTGGGATTCATAATTTATTAAATAAAGACTCTGTTGTACAGACAGGCTCTGCCAGAGGTAAATCCTACTTGAAATGATAAACACACATTTTCACAGACTTTAATTCATTTTCTTTTTCGCGGATTTTAATATATTTTATATCTGTCAATAAGCAATACTGTTTGTCAATGAGTCATGTCTAGTATTTATAAGCTTCAACTTGGCTTGGTTTTATAGTTTGTACTGTTTTAAAAAGAAGCTCTACAAGTGTGGAGAGGTATCATTATTCCATGAGTCAGCTCCTCAGAGGTGTAAAAGCAAAGTAGAGCTGAAAGGTCATCTACAAGGAATACAAGTGGAGAACAGGTGTCACACTGCTGCATCCCCCATTGCTGTGACTAACTGCACAAACCAGCCTGCAAGACACAATCGATGTCTGGATCCTGCTGAGTGGAGACAAAAAAGGCCGTGTTTAAGGACACCATACAACCTTTCCTCCTGACTTGATCTTTCCCGTAGAAGAATCTCCAGGGGGAAGAAATCTGGCATTTTCAGATATCTTGTGTTCATCCAAAGCCGTGTTTGTGCAAAATATAAAAACCTACCCTTCCATGAAACGGTTGGTATTGCAAATCCTCACTGAAACTCCTATGCATGACTGAATTTAATCTTTAGGTTAAAAAAGGGAATTTTAAGGAGGATGTATCAATATTGTACTATGCTGTATTCAGCTTTTTCTAAAAACAAAAACAGATGCCTGCTTTGGCCGAAAACAACGGCCGATCATTTTTGTTTTCAGTCATGGTTTTTGATGTATATGGAGAGGCCTACTGGATGTGCTTGTCATAAAATAGCTAAATCTGCCATTAGTGATACTGCACTGCCCACGACAACAAGCCTAAGAGACTATAGAGAAGAGCTGCATCTGGGTCATCTAATCATTTTGTTTGTACATTCACTGCATCTGGGTTGCTCTGTTACCTAACAATTTACGGTTCCTAAATGCACCAGGGTGACAGTACAACGGTTGATTCAAACATGAATCTAAACTAAAACACTAATATAGTCATCTGTCTGGGGAGAACCGTCATGCATAAAATTAAAGTGGAGAATTTTCTCACAATTAGGGGGAAATTAAAACAGTCGCGTAAGAGAAAATAAGGAGAACAGTTGATTAATTGCACTCATGTAATATTCATCAATGCGGCTGTGTGTAATGGGAATAAAAAAAAGGTTCTTGTTTCAAATATGTGCATTTATTTAGGGATATAAGGGCAGAGAGAAAACAAGGGTAGGTGTCTGGGATGATATTCCTTATTGTCAACAGAAACCATCAAGGCACATTACTTATTGGAGCGTTTAGCCTGCAGGTCTAACAAACACTTACTAGGGCAGTGTGGTTAAATCACATTTTGAAGATAACACAAAACAACAAGCTCATTCAGCAGCATTAATGAAATTTGTTTATCACCATCATATGGAATTGAGGTGACGTATGGCTCCTCATTTAAAAAATAAAAATTTAAAAATACAGAAGGGATCACTGTTTAGGAGCAAACCCATCCGGTTTGTTCACATTACCTCTGGCCCATAAACAAACCGCAGTGAGACCTACATGGAGGGGAGCACTCCTGCACTGCTACATTGCAGTGCAGTGACCCAGGCCTCACATAAAATAGGAGAATTAAATGTGGACTCTTAAACATCAGATCTCTGTCATCTAAAGCTGTACTAGTTAATGATCTAATATCAGACTATCATATCGATGTATTCCGTCTTACTGAAACCTGGCTGTGTCATGATGAATCCACCTCCCTTAGTCCTTATTAAAAGGCTATGTACCACAGTCCTTTAAAGTAGCTGTAATTAAACCTCTTCTTAAAAAGCCTACTTTTGACCCAGGGGTTTTATCAAACTATAGACCAATATCTAACCCTCCATTTCTTGCTAAGATCCTTGAGAAAGCAGTTGCCAATCAGTTATGTGACTTCCTGCACAACAATAACTTGTTTGAGGATTTTCAGTCAGGATTTAGAGTGCACCACAGCACAGGTGAAAGTTACAAATTACCTAATTGCACCCCCCCCCCAGTTATGCTGCTACAGGCTCTCTCTCTCATGGTGAAATTGTTGGGTCTATACCTATAGAGTTGGTCTAGACTTGCTCTATATTAACAAGTGCTATGAGATAACTCTGTCATGATATAGCGCTATATAAATAAAATTGAATTAACATGTCACACCACCGCTAACAGGAGTACAGCCAATTTAACTGCACACAGCCACTGAGCATGCTTCTAAATCAGTGTTTAATCACTAGAATGACAAGCTCAGCTAATTATTGCCCTCCTTCTCCCCCACATCCTCCCCACTCCCCCCCTTCAACTCTTCCTAGTAGTGTGCTGCCTTCTCAAGTATTCAGGCGATGATTGGCTATTTCGAGCTACGCTGTCGTCTGGAGCTATGTTATATACACGAGCGTCTTCCTTTCGGCCTGCTGATTATTACGATCAGCCAGCACCACTCAGATACGATTCACTGCTTATTCGAGTCTGCGCAATGCAAGCGGCCTGTCGGAGCTGTGACAGCTTGGTGCAAGTGAAAGCATGGTCAGCTTTGACATGACGTCTGCCAGAGTTTGTCTTTACACAGAATGGGGATTGAAATGCATTAAAGTGTTAGCGTTAGCCTTGCAAGAGCATTTGTAATTTAATGTTTCCAACAAATAAAATGAAACTCTTCTCTGATTTACAAATCCGTCTGTTGTCTGCTTTCACCAAGCATGAACACACACAAGCACAGACCCGAACTCTCATGATCACAAACTGCATGCAAGCACAAGAAATTATGAGCCCATTTGATTTTAGAAATGTATCCCTTTTGTGTGTGTGTGTGTGTGTGTATGCGCATGCATCTGCCTATCTTCGAGATGCATCTGGAAATTAAAGTTGGGAGGAATCATTAGTTTTGTTTAGTTTTTTTAAAACAGGGACAATATCAACATGGACCTTCTGTTTTGACTCCCTGAACACTCTCACATGAGTGTAACCAGGCATTACAAGGGAGATATTTAATTTTTCAGTCTGACATCTTAGTCAAAATTCCCAACAAAAATCTTTAAAAAAAAAAAAAGGCCACACTGAAGTCTAATCAGTAATAACAAGTCATTCACAGTATCATAACCATCCTTTCAGTACGATAGTATAATCACAAAATAACCTGAGACATTAGCGAACATGAAGCTAATGAGGCCAAATTAGAACTGAAGGACACTAAAATGTGTAATGACACCCGAGTCCAGAGGAGGGCACTAAAAGCAGTGAAGAACCATTAAATACTATAATTATTGCATTATACATGCTGTAAACTATAATCAGCTCTTTCACAAAAGAAGTGATAAAAGGCATCGAATGAAACTGGACTTTTCAGCTGAAGGAGATAACAAGAGGCCAAAGAGAAAAATGCAGAATTCTAAAATCGCCAGAAAATAAAACCCTTTTTTCACTGCACTTAACAACAAAGACATTTGTATCAACTTTTTTTCCTCACAACTGAACGTTTGAAATCTTTGTTTTGGCACCAAATCATGACGCCATTTTCTTTCTAAGCGACGGAGCATGACAGACTTAGACTGCATTAGGCCTGAATATGGTAAATACAAAAAAAGGTCTAATTTGAGGTTGTGGTTGAAAAGTAGACTGGCAGAAGTGTTGCGTATCACTCAGTCTGGTCTGAGGCCTGTGGTCAGCCAGTGGGATGAACAAAGTGCAGCCATGTGTGGACAGTCCAGCCCGGTCCTGACAATATGGACAACAGTGCTCCCTATGGGCCCAGCAGAGAAGGTAATTTTCCGAGACTGCACACAGATGAGAGGGTTTGGTTACTGTGTGCATTTTAATGTTTTAGAGGAATTTTACTTCCATAGCCACTGTTCCTTAATCAAGGAAACTTTAGAAAGGATGGGAAAAGTTGTTTTCGTGGACATAAATGGGCCACCTTTGGCTGAGCACCACACTATAATGCAATCTGTATTTGTTCAGTGATATGCTTTTCATTGTTCTGGCCGTTCTCCAGCACACTGCATTGCAAAAGAAACAATGGGTTTAAAGTGCTGACTTTCTGCTTTAAGGGTGTTTGGGGGTGTTATCATCTATATTAGGTGAGCTGTAGGACTCAGTGCTTCATACCGTTAGGAGGTATATATTACAAAGGCTACCATTTCTTTACATCCACATCCAATGAACCATAAACACTCTCAAAATAAAAGCTGAAAGTCAGCACTTTACACTCAAGAGTCATTGTTTTCCTTAAAATCATCTATGCTGGAGTACAGAGACAAAACAAAATTGTCGGAATCCTTTCAGACTGCACTGTATGCCATTACATGTGTTTTTTAAGCTCACAAACCTACTCACAGAACATATTCTTTGCCATTTCATTTTCACAATCCAGCTTGCGGTCGCGCCCCTTGAAGAGCAGTGGCAGAGCTCCATTAACATATTTTGGTTAGCATCTCACAACCTGGCAACCGAGCAGTGCAGCTGCGCAAAAACCCCTCAGTGGAGTGGATACAGTCATAAAACACAATCAGTCCACTAATAAAACGCAGGGAAGCGACGGGGTCAGTTTGACTCCTGTGCAACCGGCAAAACAGTCACACAATGAGAAACGCAGGTGCCACTGCTGCTGTATTACTAAACCATCCCATGTTAACATTTCATTGGATTATCAATCTGTCTGGTTAATCCTGCTAAGAATAGTGAGCAGGATATAACCCAGGCTTGCGATATATTTCATTGCAATTAAAGATGAATGTTGGGTTTCCCTAAACGACAAAGAGAAGTCTGGATATGTATTCCACATGTCTCCAGATGTCGCCGACTACACCACTGCTTTCCTTCACTTGACCACAACTGTAATTGCAGATGGGGAGCTGGCAGGGATCCAGTGCCGAACTGAAATGAGTACCAGCAGATGAGCAGTGTGCCACAGACCTAATCCACCTATGCTATGATATACTGTACAACCCCAAGAATTAAGTGTTTACGATGGCTGAACATTACTAGGGCCGTGATTGACTACAGAGGTGAGAGCCAGGATATTGAACTGAGGTACTGAGCCTGTAAAAGAAAAAAAAAAATGGAATATATGGTCAGGGGAAGGTTTTAGCAGGCCTGACAAATCCACCGTCGTCAGAGAAAGAAATGGAAAGAGGGAGAAGTGGCAAAAAAGAGAGAACACTTCTTATAGATAGGCAGGAGGAAAGAGGAAAAAAATTATAAATACTGCAAATCAGGTGACAAAACCTAAAGGCGAGCTGCAGCGTAACCACAGCCACCCTTCATGCAGAATCATCACAAAAGCAGCCCAGCTACACTTTAAGTTAGGCCTGTTTTCTATTCATCTAGCTTCGACTCAGCGAGTAATTGGAGACAAGTGTGGCGCTCCACCACAGCATGGAGCTCCTCTACTGGCTAGCTTCCGCTGACAGGAGTGGCTTGAACTTCAGGTCTGTGTTTTGGCATTGCATGACTGCTTGTTATTGTGTTATTTCGCCACATAGCTGCATCTTACTACCCCCAGGAAAAAAAGTGTTTGAGAGGACACGACATGTCGGGATGGATTATGACAGCAGAGAAAGATAGCAGATGCTTTGTCTTTCAGCTATTCAGGCCACTAAAGTTGCATCCCGAAAATATAAACTCAATCAGTTATACTGCAGGAGGTGGGACTCCCCTATATACAAATCAATCACCAGCAAGATGCAGAGGCGTATGACAAAACAGAAGCAGCTACATCTAATGAAGCATGCTTTAAGAAAAAGGCCTTCAGTGTGTGCACTTAATCATACAGCCAGAGTTTAACGCTGCAGTATACATCTTCATTTTGATCCTGAACAAAAGATAAATCCTTATACATCTCCCTGAGCCCTTTAAAGATGCTCCATACAAATACACACAAAAAGGATAGATTCGATCAGGACCTCTCACACAAAACACAGCAGCTGCAGTAGCAAATCAGCACCAGCCTCTGCTAATGGGACAGAGCTCACAGCATCTGCATCTCCCGTGTCTCATCAAGGGTGGATGAAAAACATAGTCAAACAGTTTGTCTTCCCTCCTCTCCCCCTTTGTCTGTCCTCTCTCTACCTTTCCCCTCCTCTTATCCGTCTGCCCCTCCCCTCCTGCTTGTCCTTGCAATCGCCACATTCTCCTCATCAAATCGCACACCACAGACGGGCTTCACATTACAGCTGTAGCTCGCCTCCTGTCCTCCAGTGACCGTTTCAGAGAAACAGACAACAGGAGTGTGGAAAAGCACAGAGAAAGGTTACATTCTGCAGCAGACTTGAGACAAGCCTGAACCAGGATTTGACATTGTAGAAACGTTCTGAATAGATTTTGCAGGTTGGAGTCCCAGGTGTTCTCCTGAGATCTAAAAAGGACATCATTAACATATTGTAAGTCAAACTGTACAGAAGCCCCTATAATAGCTACTGTGCAGTGATAGGAGCCGACACATTTCCGTGAAAAGTGCACTCCAGCGATTTAGTATTGGAGTTATGTAAAGTTGGGGTACTTGCAAGACAGATTTGAAAACAAATGGTCAAAAATAAATCCTGCTGAGAAAGAGATATCCTAATGTTTCGTGTCACATTAGTAACATTGTTCCTTATGCTAGGATTTAACAATAGTGTTTATCCCTGAGGTCTAACAAATGCATTGAATGTATTTGTTAGACCTCAAAACATTTGCCAAGCCAATTTTTGGATAATTTTTAAATGTGCACTTGCTAGCAGACCTCTTCTTCGCTGCCTTTGCCGACGCACTGTTGTGCTTCTAGAGCAGTGGAATAGCGTGAAACCAGGAGGTGTGGGTGCCACGTAACCGTGCATGAAAACAAACAAAATAGGGGACCCACTCATGAAAAGATGGCACTACTAGCCAAGTCCCCATGGGAATTACAACACAGTAGCTAATTATACACATACACAGTGCACAGCCCAGTTAGCACAACAGTACATTAACAGTTACTTAGAATGCCATACTAGCAACACATTAGCTTCAGATAGTTAACAAATCATAAATCAAAATGACAGAATAGCTGAAAGAGTGGCCAAAGATCATTTGTTCCAAGAAGGGCATTTTGACAGTAGATAAATGATGTCTATATAAGATGTGTATGTATTTGTAATATTTACATGATGACAGACCTGACAAGAAGGTGGACATAACAATTTGAGTTAAACTGCTATGGAACTGCTGCTGGCTCTGGCCCATGACTAGTAAATTGACTTTGACATGTAAAAGAAGTGATAAAGTGTTTTGTTTACGTCACTGAAGGTAGTCCGGGCTAAAAGGTTCAAAGGCTCAGAAATGCGCAATAAACTAAATCGACCAACAACCCACCATCGGTAAACATTTAAAAAAGGAGGATCTGTGTTTAGCTTGCTGGTTGACTGGCAATGCACTTTTATCAGAACATGCGGCTCCTGCACTCATTAAACAGGGGAGGGCGATCCGACTGCAGCACCAACTGTGACTCATAAGCTCCAGAAACCAGTCACTCAACCAGCGATGGTTCCCCTGGCAAACACACATTACATGGTAGAGTGGCTACCCCTAAACGAAGAAACAATTGAGAGGGAGTAAGTCTTGTTTGATTTAATTTAAGTGGGTGAGCATGTGCAGAAAGATTACAGGTATTCGAACAAAGTTTTCCCAACATAAACAGAAATTTTAACATATTTTATAAGGTTTAGATCACCCCTTTCAGTCAGAGTTAAATTTGGATAGAAACATTCCACCTCTAAGTGAACAGGAAAGTCAGTACGTTTATCTACTGCATGATTTAAATACATTGATTAATAAGAGATATTGACTGACATGTTAAGAAACCCCTCACATTATGCCATAAAAAGGTCAGCGCCTGCTCCTCTCACCTCAGACCGCATTGAAGATTAATGATGGTGATGTAGATTCCTTGGATGACTATATACTGTCATTATTGGGTTGTTTTGATTACAAGCCATGGAAGAAGTCTTCATGCATGTCTGGCCAGTTTAAAGATGAAGTGAGTTGTTTAGTGTATGACGTTGGTGAGGCTCTGGTTTACTGAATGCCATTGAATGTGCCAAGTATGATTGTGTATGTGACAAATGCATCTTTACATCTAGATTTCTGTATATTTGAGATAACATTTCTTAACGTTTAAGGGATTTTTACTTTGATTAGAGGGCAAGACAGTGGTTAGTGAATGTTCTAACAATAACACTTTACTTTAGACATCTTTAATTTGGATAAACTGGAGGTAGCAATGATCTAGTATGTCCTTCTCTGTATTTACTCTGATTGTGGTCGAAGGTCATGAGAAGTGTAGGGAGAGTTGTTTAGTTTCACAAGGTCTGTTTCAGCTGGGCTCGTAGAAAGCCCTACATTCCCCGAAACACGAACACACAGGCACAAAACACAGTTGTTGGAAGATTCAACAAATACCAAGAGACTCATTAGGTTTTCTGAATTCTGTCAAAATATCAAACATCACACATCACACTCTGTGAAGCTACAGTTTGATGAGTGCAAGGAATTATGGGTAAGAAGAGAGACAGCCAGCTCTTCAGTGGGCATAAGTGTTTATAAAGGCTGATGCAATTAAATGGTTTCTACTCTAAAATCTCTACTTAAAACCATTATTTTGTTGTCAGAAGTTTAGTGCTTTACGGGATCACAAGAATGGTAAAAACACACAACGAGCTAAAAATAAGTAAAGGAAAAGAAAAGAGGAATAACAAGATGCATAAAAAAATGCTTTAAAAAGTGGGCAGGATCCAAATGCATAACTGTACAATAAAAGCAGGACGACGTCATAAAAGTGTTTTAAGAGGTGATTTAAGTATAGTCCATAATCCTTATGAGTGTGAGAAAAGAGCATAAAATATGGCTTTGCTTTAATTGGAAGTGTTTTATGTAGCTGCTTAGTATTGGCTTTTAACATAAGGGAGAGCCCATACACACCAAAGCCGTATTAGTGCATCAGCTACATGGGGCCATCACCACCAACAGTACAGAGGGGTGAAGTTACAGCACAGATACACAAACATACAGTGCTGCCATGACGGCATTGACTGAAACAAACCGAGGAGACCCTTATTTTATTTTATGGGAGGTGTAAGAGAGACAGTGCAGTAACTATACTGAGTAAACAGGTAGGGAGAGGTCATAGGTACAGCAAGTGTCAAACCTACAAAGACACGGAGAATAGAGACAGAAATTGAAAACACTGTCAAAGTGTGTGTTGTCCACAGTGTTGTTTTGACTGATGGAATACAGGAACAGTCCTGAGGGAGCTATTGATCGAGTTCTGTCCATTTCCTCAAAGAGAGACAGTAACATCCAACCCCCAAAAAACACACATACACACGATCCAGTGGAGGAGAAAGAGAATCAATGGCTGTCCAAAAATAAGCCAGAGAGGTCTTTAACATGAAGCAAAACATTCCCCTGCCCTACCTTCAACTCCTATCTGTTGGCGCCATAGCAACCCCTGCTAACCAGCCAAGCTCAGCCATCAGCTCCCCAGTCAACCCTGCAAGCAAGTCTCCCTTTTATATACGTATAGAGGTTTATCTGATTAGGTCCATCTCATAAATTAGACCCCTTGAGGTTTGGGGGGGTGGGGGTCACAGATGCTGCAGCGGAGGGAGATCCCCATCTAATTGGGTGGATAAAGCACAGAACTGTAGGGAACACTCAACACTAATTAAATTGTGTGTGTGTGTGTGTGTGTGTGTGTGTGTGTGTGTGTGTGTGTGTGTGTGTGTGTGTGTGTGTG